>CAJHQQ010005232.1:0-18942 GCA_905132885.1 Moricandia moricandioides
GGATGATATCGTGGGGAAGGAGAGGCCGCCGGGGGATCCTCCGGATGCTCCTGGGTCATGGGTGAGGAAAGTAGTAGGGAGTAACGAAGGAGGGATGCCAGTACCGGAGGAAGTTGTTGATGAAGAGTTTGTGGAGTCGAGACTAAGTTTGGAGTTCCGAATGTAGAGGATGGAGAACCGGTGATAACGATAGGAGATGAAGTGTTGACTGCTATGAATAGCTTGTGGAAAAGGTGTATGATCGTTAGGGTTTTGGGAAGAAACGTTCCAATTCTGAGCCTGAGACGCAAACTTATAGAGTTATGGAAGCCTAAAGGGTCGATGCTTGTGATGGATCTCCCAAGACACTACTTTATGGTACGTTTTGAGTTGGAGGAACAATATATGGCTGCACTATCAGGGGGTCCGTGGAGGGCGTACGGTAGTTATCTTATGGTGCAAGCATGGTCTCCCGAGTTTGATCCGTTGAAGGATGAGATTGTAACGACGCCAGTTTGGGTTCGTTTATCTCACATCCCAGTGGATTTCTACCATAAGACGATACTGATGGGTATAGCCAAGGGGCTAGGGCGACCAGTCAAAGTGGATTTAACAACTTTGAAATTTGAAAGAGCTCGTTATGCGAGAATCTGTGTGGAAGTGAACCTGAACAAGCCCTTAAAAGGGACAGTGATGGTAAATGGAGAGAGATACTACGTCTCGTATGAAGGAATCTCTAATATTTTCTCAATGTGTGGTATGTTCGGACATCTAGTTCACTCATGTCCAAGGAATGTTACGGCACGAGCTCTTGCTCCGGTGCCGAACCCAGTGACTAGGACTCATGTGGGGTCTGAATCCATAGGAATGGATACGGAGTTCACCCAAGTGAGGCAGGCGAGGAGGAAGCCTGAGCAACAAAGAAGCATAGGAGGCTTAACGCAAAGTAATGTGGAGAGAAGTGTAGAGGGAAGGAAAACACGGGAAGCACGTAAGGAGGGAGTGTTGGAGGAAAATAGAGTGTCAAATCGGTGTGGAGGTCGGGAGGAAGAAGGGGAGACGAAGGAGCTAGTGGAAGCTGGTGGGAGAGAGGAAGGAAATAAAGAGAATGAAAACACCGAGAACCTAAGCTTGGGAGGTTCTAGTAAGGTGCATGGGAAGACTATGATGTTTGGAGCTAATGAGAAGAAAGGGAACCAGGATTCAGTTCGATTGGGCCCTAAAGAAAGGAAGGTAAGCAATATGAGAAGCCCACAGATCCAAAAGCCTAAACCAAAATCGGTTGGGCCTACACGCGGACTGGTGTATGGGCCAACTAAAGGAGAGATTGACATGTCAGTTAGTGGAAAGAGGCTGAGAGTCGAGAAGGAGAGCGTTGGCCGGCCAGGTGGTGCCTTCGCTGGAATCAGGGACGTAGAAGTGAAGGAGAGGAATCCCGACCATGCTGGTGAGCAGAGTAATATGCAGGTGCAGATTGTTCCAATGGAGACCCCTCCGATTGATACATCGGCACCCCGTGTGGAGCAATTGGGTAAGGTCTCGACGGGTGCGGAGGCATGACGAGTTGCCCCGGTGATTCTAGTTTTCGATTATAAGATTCTGATGAAGTGCATTCTCTGGAATTGCCGGGGGGCAAATAAACCCCAATTTCGAAGATCGATCCGATATTTGGTGAAGAAGTTTAATACCGATATACTTGCAATCTTCGAGACTCATGCTGGTGGAGAAGCTGCGGGTAGAATTTGTCAGGGGTTGGGGTTTGAGAACTCGTTTAGAGTGGATGCGAGTGGCCAGAGTGGTGGACTGTGGCTGTTATGGAGATCGGAAGTAGGAGAGCTAGAGATTGTCAAGTCTTCTGATCAGTTTATCCATGCTCGAGTAGGAAGTGGGACCGAAGTGATCAATTTGATAGTCGTGTACGCTGCCCCTACGCCGAGTCGTCGAAGCGGTTTATGGGCTGAGTTGGGAGAGGTGATCCTCAATGTTGTTGGGCCGGTGTTTGTTGGTGGTGACTTCAACACTATTGTGAGATTGGATGAGAGAAGTGGTGGGAATGGGAGATTGTCTGAAGATTCACTAATATTTGGGGATTGGATAAATGAGATGTCACTTATCGATATGGGTTTTAGTGGAAATCAGTACACATGGAAGAGAGGGAAAACATAAAGCACTTTCGTTGCCAAGAGATTGGATAGAGTTCTTTGTTGTGCTCAGTCGAGACTGAAGTGGCAAGAGGCATAGGTATCACATTTACCATTCTTGGCCTCGGATCATGCCCCGTTGTATCTACAGCTCACGCCAAAGGTAAAAGGGAACGCGTGTAGACGCCCTTTTCGGTTTGAAGTGGCATGGTTACAGCATAATGAGTTTAAAGACCTGTTGTTAGCTTCATGGAATCGGGATATCGATACCAGAGAAGCACTAACGCAGTTGGGAGAAAAACTTAAACAATGGAATAAGGAGGTATTCGGGAATGTTCAGAAGAGAAAGGAGAAACTAGTTATGGAGATTAAGAAAGTACAGCAGCAGAATTGATCAGAACCACACGGAAGAGTTATTGGTGAAAGAAGGTGAGCTTCTGAAGGAATTTGAGATAGTTCTGGAACAGGAAGAACTTATTTGGTTCCAGAAATCACGGGGGTTGCTCACGGAGATAGAAATACTAAGTTTTTCCACATGTCAACGATCATTAGGAGAAGGAACAGAGTGGAAATGCTAAAGAATGGCGATAATAAGTGGATTTCGGATACTCAAGAGCTTGAGGAGCTTGCGGTTAGCTATTTTAAGAAGCTATACTCATTGGAATATGTTGAGATGGAGCCCCAAGACCTACCGATGAGGGGATTTGTGAGAATTACAAGCCAGGAACATACGTCTCTGAACAAGTCTTTCTCTGCAGAGGAAGTGGAAAAGGCGGTTAGAGATATGGGAAGCTTTAAGGCGCCAGGCCCAGATGGTTTCCAACCAGTTTTCTACCAGAGATGTTGGGAGATAGTAGGTGATTCAGTGATCAGGTTTGTGCTCCAATTTTTTGAAACTGGGAAGTTACCTGAAGGAACAAATGATGCACTTGTTGTTTTGATTCCGAAGATACTCTAACCGGAGAGTATTACTCAATTTCGCCCGATCAGCCTTTGCAATGTGCTGTTTAAAGTCATCACGAAAGCTATGGTAGGGAGATTGAAGGGTATTATGAATAAGTTGATTGGTCCTGCTCAGTCTAGTTTCATCCCGGGCAGACTCAGTGCTGATAATATTGTGATAGTTCAAGAAGCTGTCCACTCAATGAGAAGAAAGAAGGGACGTAAAGGTTGGATGATTCTCAAACTGGATCTGGAGAAAGCTTATGATAGACTTCGCTGGGACTTTCTAGAGAACACGTTAAGGGCAGCTGGTTTGTCGGAGAACTGGGTTGGGAGAATAATGGAATGCGCTGCAGGTCCGGAGATGAGTATTCTGTGGAATGGAGAAAAATCAGAACCGTTTAAGCCATCGAGAGGGCTTCGACAAGGAGATCCTTTGTCACCATATCTCTTCGTGCTATGTATGGAGAGGCTCTGTCACCTGATAGATGGAGCGGTAATGGAGAAAATGTGGAAGCCTGTTAGCCTGTCGAGAGGAGGGCCAAAACTATCACATATCTGTTTTGCAGACGACTTGATTCTTTTTGCGGAAGCATCTGTGGCACAAATAAGAGTGATAAGAAGAGTGTTGGAGACTTTCTGTAGAGCTTCTGGGCAGAAAGTGAGCCTCCCGAAGTCCAAAATCTTTTTTTCGAGTAATGTTTCAAGAGAAAGAGGAGAACTCATAAGTCGGGAGAGTGGCATTGCGTCAACACGGGAACTGGGGAAGTACTTGGGGATGCCGATTCTACAGAAGAGAATAAATAAGGAAACTTTTGCGGAGGTCCTGGAGAAAGTGGCTTCAAGATTATCAGGCTGGAAAAAACAAACTCTAAGCCTTGCAGGAAGGGTTACTTTAACTAAGGCGATTCTATCAGCAATACCGGTACATCAGATGAGCACAATTTGCCTGCCTGCTAGTACTCTGGATAAACTTGATAACCTGTCAAGAAGTTTTGTGTGGGGAAGTGGGCAGCATCTAGTATCTTGGGACAAAATATGCAAACCTAAAGCTGATGGAGGGCCTGGGATTAAAGAGTCGAAAGATATGAATAAGGCGTTGATTGCAAAAGTAGGATGGCGCCTATTACATGATAAGGAAAGCTTATGGGCTAGAGTCTTGCGTAGCAAGTATGTAGTAGGTGACATCCAGGATCCATCTTGGAGAGTGGTGGGAAAGACTGTTTCGTCTACTTGGAGGAGCGTGGCACTGGGGGTTAGAGAAGTGGTGGTAAAAGGGCACGTCTGGGCTATTGGAAATGGAAGGAGAATTAAATTTTGGACTGATAGATGGTTGTCGGGACAAGTATTATTGGAGGCGGCAACTGTCGAACTTCCAGAGGGTTTTGAGAATATAACTGTGAGAGAGCTATGGGTGGATGGTGGGGGCTGGGACCTAATCAGAATTGCTCCATTTGTCAGTGTAGAAACGCGCAAGAGCTAACGGCAGTGGTGGTAGATACGTTTACTGGAGCAAAGGATCGGTTGAGTTGGGGGGAAACACCGAATGGGGAGTTCTCAGTGAAAACGGCGTATAATTTGATCACACGAGATGATGCTCCAAGGCCGCAAATGGGTAGATTCTTCGATCGCATGTGGCGTGTGGTGGTGCCTGAGAGAGTAAAAACGTTCCTGTGGCTTGTTGGGAATCAGGCAATAATGACTAACGCAGAGAGATTTAGACGTCATCTCAGCGGAACGGATGTTTGCCACATTTGCAAAGGAGGGATCGAAACCATCATGCACGTAGTTCGAGACTGTCCAGCGATGTCAGGAATTTGGGATCGTTTTGTGCCAACTAGAGAGAGACAAACTTTCTTTTCACTGACATTTTTTGAGTGGTTATATAAGAATTTAAGTGATAAGCACGAGGGAAGTGGAGTACCCTGGGCTACAACTTTTTCTTTGGCTATTTGGTGGGGTGGAAATGGAGATGTGGAAATGTGTTTGGGGATAATCAACTTTGGAGAGATAGAGTTAAATTCTTAAGAAACTTGGCAAAAGAAGCGATGGCAGCAAAGGTTACGGCAAACGGGACAGTTGATACTGGTGAAAAAACTGAAATCATGATAGGTTGGACGCCTCCCCGGGTGGGGTGGATGAAGCTGAATACAGATGGGGCCTCACCTGGAAACCCGGGTTTGGCTACTGCAGGGGGAGTGCTGAGAAATGGCGATGGTGAGTGGTGTGGTGGGTTTGTACTTAACATAGGGAGGTGCTCTGCTCCTTTGGCGGAGCTGTGGGGCATTTACTATGGACTTTTCATTGCATGGGAGAAAGGTATTAGTAGGTTGGAGGTGGAAGTTGATTCTAAAATGGTGGTGGGTTTCTCACAATGGGGATTGGCGAGAAGCATCCGCTGTCTTTCCTGGTACGCCTGTGCCATGGCTTCTTAACAAGGGACTGGTTAGTTCGAGTTATACACGTGTATAGGGAAGCAAACCATTTAGCTGATGGTTTAGCTAACCTTGCATTTTCCTTTCCTTTTGGTTTTCATAGTTTAGATACTGCACCGTTGGATGTTGTTACTCGTTTGCGAGAAGATGTCGATGGACCCTTACGGCCACGATATGTTCATTTGTAGTCTGAAGTTTTCTTTCTAATAAACACTGGGAGTCCTTTTCTCCCAGTTTCCTACCAAAAAAAAAACATATGGCGCCTCCGAGAGATCACGTTATTTATCTTGCTGAAAATGAAGAAAATTATTAAACTAATTTATTAAAATTTGAAGTAAAATTTCTACTTAGTATGACATGTTTTTTTCAAAAACAAACTAAAAATTCAAGTCAAACCCAAAACCAACCTCTTTTTTTTTAGTTACTATTCATCATTGAATTTTCCATAATACCCATAAGTTTTTAAATTATTTACAAATTTGCCATTATTATTTATTTATTTATTAATTTCAAAAAATACAGAAAAACAAATACACCCTAAACATTTCTTCTTAATTACAACTATGCCATCATCATCAATATTTTCAACCACCATGAACCATAATTTTTGATCTCTTAAAGTTTTAGAATTGAATTTTCAACCATTTTTTTCTCATTCTAAACAAGCAAATCTTCATTTCCTCTCATTTTCTCTACATTTCCATCTAAAAATCTCTCTTAACCTTCATTTTCATAATCATAAACTTCATAATTTCGTGTTTTTTCACTTGTGAATCGTCAAAAATGTTTCCTTTTGGTCATTATTGGAGTTTGGACGGTTGAAAAGGCTGGAAACGAGCTTCACACTGCAAAAAGGTAACTATTTTCATGGTTTAAGTCGTTTCTCAGATATGTGTCGCGATAGTAGACTGTTTTATATGTCTGTAGACATACAATGCAGTCTATTTGTCAATGCACATGTCAGTTTTGCAATTGACTAAACGGATTTTTTTTGTAACGTAGCCTTCCCCGACAGTCTACATCTTAACCTTTGACAACAAAAACAAAAAAAAATACGTAGACCTACAAAGACAACTACGCAAAAGAGGTTAGTTTTGCATTTGAATGAACTTTTGACTTTTCATAAGCAGACTTCAACATAAGTCTACGAAGCGTAGACAGCCGAAAGAAGTTTACTTAAGGTCAGTTTTGTATTTGACCAAAATTTGACTGCGTTGAAAATGTTAGTTTTGTGTTTGACTAAAACTTTTTAAAATTAATTTTTTTTAATATGTAGACTTCAGATGCAGTCTTCTCTTCCAGAAAAAAAAATGTAGACTACCCGTGAAGTCTATTTTTTTTTTTATTTTGGTCAAATGCAAAACTGACTCGTCGGATTTGAGAGTAGACTTCTTGCGAAGTCTGCAAATCTGTAGACGTTCATTTCAATCTACCCCCTAAAAAGTCAAACATAGTCAATTGTAAAACTAACCTCATTCAAAAAAAACTAAAACATGTAGATTGTATATTTAGTCTACCTCTGAAAGTCAAATCCTAGAAAATTCTGGTCAATAGCGAAAACTAACCTTTTTGAAGTTGTAGACTGAAAACGAAGTCTGCTTATATAAAATCATAACTTTTTTTCAACTATAAAAAGTAACCCGTAAAATGGTCAATTGCAAAAACTAACCCAAAGAGTAGACATATCTGACCGTCTACGGATGTAAACTGAAAACAAAGTCTACCACGTTGTAGACTGAACATGGAGTCTATTTTGAAATTTAAATTAAAAGTTAATTTGTGTACTATGCATTAATTTTTTTCACAATTTTTCATTTGAAAGTGTGTAATAGTTAATCCTAATGGGTTTGAGTGATTTTGGATAGAAAAAATGTTGTAATTATGAAAGTATAATATTTTTGATTTTGCTATATTGCTAAGAAACAATTGTAGACATATTAGTAAGTCTACGTTAATTGTCACAGTGCAAACAACCAAGTCACATCCAAACTGTCCAGGTTAAACCAATGTTGTCTTACTGCTTTGGATGTTGTCTTATGTATTATCTTTATGTGTTTAATTGATCAATTGTATTATTGCTTTGGATAGTGTCTTATTGCTTTGGATGTTGTCTTATGTCTTATGTATTTAACTTATCAGTTGTATTGTCGCTTTGGATGTTGTCTTATTTGATGATTTTTTGTTGAAATCGTAGGTCTTAATTTTTCTATTACTTTGAGTTCTAATGTTACTTTCTGTCGTGCAGACCAACATGTTAGTCTTCTTGAACAAAAAGTAGACTTCTTTTTAAGTCTCTTATAAAGGAAGACTAATATGTAAATCTCTGGATTGTATTGGAATTGTACTTTTGGTCGAATATGAATTAAAATCTCTGAAAGAAGAGTATTATACTGATACAAATGATGATATTTTGATATATAGTCGAGTACCAGACTTCTATAAAAGTCTTCTGTAAAAGAAGACTAATACTTAAGTCTGCTGCAAGCAAATTACATAAGTTTGTTACAACCATATGTATGGTACAAAAGCCTGATACAACCGTCTGTTACTCACAGTTCTTGAGCTCCTCCCTAGAGTATACAACCTCGATAGGAAATCAGGCTTATCCATTTTGTAACATGCACCAAGAAGACACAAAAAAGTGCATTCTACACGAGAATTCTACAATTTAAAATGAAGCCTACACGAGAAGCCTATAAATTCAAACATCAGTGTACTACAAATTCAATACATCAGTTTACATGAGAAGTCTACAAATTCAAAATATCAGTTTACAAAATTCAAAATATCAGTCTACAAATTCAAAATATCAGTCTACAAATTCAAAATATCAGTCTACAAATTCAAAATATCAGTTTACAAAATTCAAAATATCAGTCTACAAATTCAAAATATCAGTCTACAAATTCAAAATATCAGTCTACAAATTCAAAATATCAGTCTACAAATTCAAAATTTTAGTCTACAATTTCAAAATTTCAGTCTACAAATTCGAAACTTCATACTACACTTCAAAATGAAGTAGACTCACCGGAAGCAGAGAAATGGATTAGAGAGGATGCAATGCTTGTTAGAGAAATGGATCTAAGACTGACCGACTCAAATCTGAATCAAAAGAAACTAAAAGGTTAGTAAACAAGGATGAGCTTGTTAGGTTATTAGTTAAACGAGAGATAGAGATGACAGAGAGACGTACGTTGGAAAGATGAAGCACAGTCCCTTGCTGGCTAGGACAGAGAGATGAAGTAGAAGCCATGATACTGACCGGAAGCAGAGATTTGGACGAGAAGCACCGTTCCTTAGAAGTCGCCGGCTCAGATCTGCTAAGAGAAAAAGGTAAAGGTGGTCACTTTTTATCAATAGAGAGGTAAAACAGAGACATTTAACTTACCAGAGCGATGAAGGAGACAGAGATGAAGCGGATGGGAAACTGCGTGGATCGAGTTCGCCGGAAATCTCGCCGGAAATCGCCTAGAGAGAGATACTGCGAAGATTAGTTTTTTTTTTACCTGAAAAGCTTGAGAAATAGTATTCATATACTAGGTTAAATTGTGTGTAGACTGAAAAAAAGGTCTACATATATGTAGACTTTATAATATGTCTACGAACCCCTTAACCACAAATCTCAAACTGTAAATGTTTTATTTGATCATCAAATTATATTGGTTAAATTCGGTTAGGTTAAATTGTGTGTAGACTGAAAAAAAGGTCTACATATATGTAGACTTTATAATATGTCTACGAACCCCTTAACCACAAATCTCAAACCGTAAATGTTTTATTTGATCATCAAATTATATTGGTTAAATCCGGTTAGGTTAAATTGTGTGTAGACAGAAAAAAAGGTCTACATATATGTAGACTTTATAATATGTCTACGAACCCCTTAACCAAAAATCTCAAACCCTAAATGTTCCTTAAAAATGTTTAATTATATAAAATTTTAATTTTTTTTTACTTCATATTATCCATTATATTAATGATTAGTTAAAAATATTACAACAATTATTTTTATACATTTTTAAAATTAAATTATTAGATAAAATTATGGTATAAACTACATAACAAGTCTACCGAATGAATAGACTTCGTACGAGGTCTACATATATGTAGATTTCTTTCTGTTACGTGTAGACTAACAAAGGATAAAAACGTAAAATACACTTCTGTTTTTTTGTTTGGTCATAAGGGTTAAATAGTGCTTTTATCACCCTTGTAGGTTGGTTTTGCATTTGTTTGAAATTGGGGTACACTTATAGGTTTAAATTGAAATTTTAGGTTGTTTTTAGCAAATCCCCCTAATATGACCTTCTAACTATACAAACCTATTGTCAGGAACTTTTAGTTCTATTTCAATGACTTCCTTTCTTGCTGCTTGCCTATTATCAAAACTAAAATTTATGTTTTTAGCTATTTTTCTATGCTATTGTTTAGTTTTGTGAAAATTCAAAATTACGTGCTGCGACAATTAACTCGGTGGCCTTTCTTGCAATACCAGTGATGACAACAACCGGTTTCCTCAACTACCTCCAACCTTGCCGCTCTACACCATGATACTTATATGTAGTTGTGTAGATCTTTTCTCGTCCAGTTTTTCTTATTCATTATAGGGTTTCAAATTTCTTGAAGGCATCACATCTAACACACCAATAACCTGAGGCTCAAACCTATGACTATTATCTGATCTGATCATAAATAAGCAGATAGTTGCACTGACTGGAAATCACAATATCAAACCCTTGTGTTATCTTCAACCCCAGCAGACCAATGTCTTACTACCTCACTGCTAAAAACTTTTGCTGCAAACAAACAATGTTCGTTTCAGTTAAAGTTTAACCACCAAAAACAAAAGAAACTGCTAGAAAAATTAACCCAAAACTTCAAAAACCTGAAGACACGACCATATATAATACCTGAGATCAGCAGAACCAAACTGAGCAGCTGAATCCTATTCCAAACTCATATTCACCTGAAAATAGGCAAGTATTAGTCCATCCATCAGTCATACATATTTGTGAAGAGAGATGTTTACCATCTTGGAAAGAAGGTTGATTTGGAGATTGAATAATCGTAATTTAGAGCTAAGAGTCTTCTTTCAAAAAATCTTTTCCATATCGTCTTTTTGTTTCACTGTTTTGTACATCTCTACAATCTTCAACTCATTCCTCTCAGTGATGTAATAGAGATTGCAATCCGGTTAATTAATATGAGAGAGAGAGAGAGAGAGAGAGACTTGAGTAAAAGTTTTATACCTTGAGATAATCAGAGGGGGAGTTCGCCGTTGAAAGAATCAGCTGAACCACCAACAGATCTAATTCATCATTGGGGAGATATCGTTGTTTCAATTGAAGCAACTTTATCGTTGCGTCCATATTTGGCTTGCCTCTCTCGTTATTATGTTCTATAACGTTCTGAAATAAACAAACCGAAGAACATAACGTGACTTTGGTGAAGGGGAGAGCATGAGAGAGTCAGGGATGATGAATATATATAAGGTGTGGAGGTGATGGGAAAGAAATTGATTCACGCCGTTAGAATTTTTTCAATGAGTCGTTATATGTGGAATGTATACGTTGAAGAGTAGAATCGGAAGCTGAAGAATTGCTCAGATAGTTTGAAGAAGACCAAGGCTATAGGTCATGGACACGTAACAGGTTTCACATCTATCTTGGGCCAAATGATAGGTTGATGAATAGTAATAACAGTGGCTACGTTGAAACTAAAACCATGCTTTTGAGATATTTATTTGGTGTGATAGTTAATGATGTGGCTATTTGATGTGTTTTGATTTGCTGATTTTTTAATCTGGCTTGGACACTCTCCCTATCAAAGATATCCAACCGACTTGGACACCCTCCCTATCAAAGATATCCAACCCACTTGGACACCTTCTCTGTCAAAGATATCCAACTTTTAGTATTGTAATAATACAAGGTAAAATTAGGACAATTCTTTCAAAAGATAATAAAATAGATTTTTCATCAAAGAGCATATAAGGAGAAAATAACCAAATATATTCCATTAATTACACAAAACAATATTCTATCCTAAAAAAATAAAGTTTTTATTTTCTTATTTTTGAATATTACATTTTTCAGTTGGAACTTTATCTTTTTTTTTTATTTTTTTTAAACTACTTTAAAGTTTTAATTTCAAATTTCAAATATTTATTAATTTATTTTAAAATGATAACTAAACCACACTCCCCAAAATCTACATTCAAATATAAACCACAAATCTATATTCGTTAACCCATGCATATTTACCTTTTTAATGAAATTTGATAATTTTGACCCTTGTGTGATATATTTATGATAAAAAAAATTTAGTGTAATCCTAGAGAATTTCTCTTAAAATTATACAAGTTTATATATATATATATATATATTACTATAAAAAACAGTTTCCTCCATCATGGTGGTGCCACCTCATCAAATGGGGGTGTAAGTTTATATATATATATATATATATATATTACTATAAAAAACAGTTTCCTCCATCATGGTGCTGCCACCTTATCAAATGGGGGTGTTCTCAGCTTGACACTTGTCCCTCTGTCTAATGGGCTTCGTTTCCATATCCTCTCTGATGATGAGCTTCTTTACTATACAATAATTTGTATGTCCCAATAAACCCACAAACCTTAAACTCAACTTCTCATTCGGTGGTGTAAAGCGATTAGGGTTCATGAGTTTCTCCCCTAGCCTCTTCCATTGTCTTATGTCCTTTCGTTTTCTTCCGTTCATCTGAGTATAACTCCATGCATTAATCATGATTAACTCTTCATATACGATCTCCCCATTTATCAGTGGTTATCTTCTCAGAGGCGGTGGATATACGAGTATAAAAGGGTAAGCCCTCCTTCGATGAAACCCAACCTCCTATCTCTCTTTCCGTATTTTCTATCATTCCAAATGACTAACTCAAAAGTTTTATTTTCCGATATGAATTCCGGAAAGATCATGCTGAAGGTATGGAATTTAAAAACATATCTTCTATGATTATACATCGAGATAGAATACACTGAGCCGGCGGTGAGTTTGGACCGGAAAATGGGAGGCCGATTAGCGTGTTGATGTTTTGTATGATCTTAACTCTTCACCTACGATCTCTGCATCTATCAGTTGTTATATCCTCAAAGGCGGTGTGTAGATGGTGATTGTTTTAAGAGCACCAAAGTGGGATCGAGCTAGGGAGAGTGGAGATTGTCTCCGATGGAAATGGCGAAGGAGATGGTGGTTGAGTAGGAGCTGCGGATGCTACTGAATTGAGGGAGATATTAAGAGAGAGAGCGTGTGAAGGAAAGAGGCCACGTTTTTGGAGGTTGGGAAGAGGAATGGTTTGACATATCCCGGTGGAACAGAGCAATCGTGTCTTATCCTTTGTTCTCCACATACCGGCGAAAGAAATCCGAAGACGTTAAGCAAGTGCATCGAGTCCAAACGTCGTATATAACGCCATCATTAACAACAACTTCTCAATCCTCTCATGATCTCTCATTCAATGCCTCTCCCATTACTTGGATTGAGTGAAACTGCGAGTATAAATATGTAAGTCTCAATCCTCAGCAAATCATCATTTCAATCTTTTGACTCTAAATTTCGGTACGATAATGCAAATTTGCAATTTCTGGTTTCGGAGTTCAAGGCTGGTAGGTAGGGAGACCGTTGTGACAACGCTTCTGCATTTTTGGAAAGCACAGAATGTGAATAATGGTGGTGATCTCATTACTGTTTATATTGATTTGGTGGATGAGAAGATATACTTTTCTTAACTTATGCTCTGATATTATACACCAAAAATGGAGCTTATTATTTCTATTAACTCGATGCCCCATTTCTATTAGATTCTCGGAGAAGACCAGTTTTGTTGAGATTGCATAGAGCATTAACCCTATCCCTACGTTGAATCTCTCTTTGTAGTTACAACATGGTCAACTCTAGGACAACACAAACAAGAGCAAAGGTGACTCCTTCTTGGCATGTTCTTTGAATCATTACCACTTCTTAAGATTTGTCACACACACATCAAGTATATCATATTTAAGTATTTTCATTTCCATTAAAAGATAGATATTTGTCTTCAAGCTTTTGTTGTCCCGTAAGACAATCATATGGTTTCTAATTCTACAGAGATATTTTTGTGTTGCAATTGGCAGAGAAAAACAAGCTACTAAAACATAAGCTACTGTGAATGTGTTTGCTATAATCGTGCTATGCTTTATGTGCATGGTCTGAAGCAGTTATAACTCACTTCACAATGGACCAGGCAAGTAGATTATGAAACCACGAAGAGCTTCAACAGTTAATGGGATTGATGATACTGATTCACATAATCAAATGGAGTCATAGCTTTACAACAAAT
This sequence comes from Moricandia moricandioides, assembly GCA_905132885.1. Lineage (NCBI taxonomy): Eukaryota > Viridiplantae > Streptophyta > Magnoliopsida > Brassicales > Brassicaceae > Moricandia > Moricandia moricandioides. The sequence continues at coordinate 13,862 of CAJHQQ010005232.1, forward strand.
GTTTCTTAATTGCATAGCTTTTGGCCTTTTTTGACCTGCTCAACAAGGTTCACTCTTTGATAATCCTCAAATTCATATTTGGTAAATTTAGTTTTCTACCTCTTTAGATGGCTTTCACAATCAAATATTCAGTATTTATATTGTTCTTTCTGAATAATTTATCTCTTGAGTCAGGAAATGAATTAGAATTATTTTCTCACGAATTATGTTCGTATAGATAACAAAGTGAACTCCAGCATAAAGTTACAATATTCGAATGTCATGTCTTCCTTATCTTATTTATTCACTGTATGCACATTTGTTTATGGCATGAATAGTAGATAGTCAGGGTCTCAAGTCACCCTCATGATGATGACACCAGGCCGAAGAAGACATAAAGCCATCTACAGTTCTGAAAACGGTGAAGAACATCTACTCGAAATCACTATGCAAAAGGTAATTACCTCCTCGATATCCTTAAACTGGTTACAGGCGACCATGCTGAAGGTATGGAATTAATGGATCTCCAGAACTGGAAAAACAATTTGGCGGTGGTTGACAAACTATGGACGCAAGTCAAGCTTTCCTTGCTTGAAGTTCCCATCATAAGGAAGAAGGAGTACGACACGAATCTCATGCTTATACTCCCACCACGATCCTGCAAGCTCAATGAACTTGATAATAGGTGCACTACCTGTTTCTACTATAAACAGATAGAGAAGTTCTTGCAGCTGGTATCCAGTGGGTAAAATACGCTCGAGCTTTGATTCTACTTCTTTCGTACGTTCTCATCTCAGTTTATGTTACAATTCCTTGAGTTCTCTTTCTCTTTCCATTACTAAAGCCTTTCTCTTTCTATAATAATTAGTTTTTTTTTTAATAATTACTATGAGATGCACACATTCGTTTACAAATTGAACCCATAAATAACATTTCTTTTAAGACCATCAGAACTGAGATAACACCATAAAGAACCCTTCCTCAAAACTTCCAGTAAACATCACTGCCACTTGGGCTTTCAAATATTGTGCATAATGAAAATACCCAACATGGGTTCCTCTACAGATATAAGTATATCGGCAACATCAATTTCAATATTTTAAAAAGAAAAAGCCCAATAATAACTTACAAAACTACATCGACCCATTAAATTTCACCAAACAGACCAAATTATCACTTACTAATACGTTTTGATAAAATATGGTTAGAAACCACCCATTTATACATATAATATCTATCTACAATGTAAACATTTGGACAATTATGATATGGCCAATCTAAGAAATAAAATTACATTACACAGGTCCAACACATATTAAATAAATCTATACATATGATTGACGGTATAACACACACGAAATGAAAATGAATTATACACATGTTCGTGAAGACACATGAGTCATAATTAATTAGTCACGTAAAGTCTACATATAAAAAATACTTATTAAACTGTAAATATTACAAAATAACTAAAATTTACGCATAAAACCAATTACCCAATACAAACTTATCGTTAATATTGTTATATACATCACTCGATCTTCATATCCCGCGCGTTAATACTTGTTGATGTTATACAAGTGTTATATATATATATATCTATTATTATAAAGAAGACTTTGTCTCTCTTCTTAGAGAGCCACATCATCAAATAATTTCTTCTGGTTGCTACACGTGTCCCCTCTATTTATACTGTGCGTTTCATTTATGAGACTTCCTTACGATTTTGTGGACTTTGTGTTTAATCATGTAATCCAGCCCGATAAACTGCGAGACCAAACGCATGAATTTAGGGTTCATGTTATTCTTCCACACTGAATCCAAAAGTCTTCTCCTTATATCAGCTATGGAGTTTCTAGATATTGGATCCACGTGAAGAATCGCTTTGTGAATCTTCAATCCCGATGTTTTGTCTTCTCTTCTAATCAGCAGAAACGTTTCGCCTAATTGATTAACCTTTATCATACTCCTTAACTCCATCACCCCTCTTCGAGCACAATCTTTTTTGAATGTACCTTATTCCTCTGCAAGGCTGTGTCTTTACTCCCATTAAAGGTAAGCCTTATTTCCTTGAGCATCATCATCATTAACAACCTTCTTAACTCCTTTAACCCACACCATTTCCATAAGGGAAACCTCAGACAAAGAAGTTCAGTGTGAGCTTCACAACCTTGATTTGAGTATGGTTGTGGCAGTGAGAGTGAAGCGAGCCGTAGAGTCCATTGAAGGAAAGATCAAGACTTTGCAGAGAAGGGAGATTTATGCTCTTTGAGATTTCTCCAAAGAGATCGTTACAACTCAAATTTGGGAATCCATTGTTGATGTCAATTTTTGTGTAGCCCTCGTGGTGCCTTTTTGCAGTGAGCGTCAAGATAGGGTAAAGCTATTCGATGTGTCCCCTGTTTCCGGTGGTTCCCACATCCACAGTTATACTCTCACGCTCGGTTCTGCTGTCAACTCCATAAAATGGAATCATATGAGTAAGAATTCTCCGATTAGTCGCATTTTTGGGTTTCTTGATTGGTGTGAGGTTAGGAAAGTACTCCTTGCCATGTATTGATTTGCCATTTTCACTTTTGATCTCAGGTTATGCACTGATTGAACTTTTTTTTTGTAGAATGTATTGATATATTATGTGATTTACTGTTCGAAATTGAGTTCATCCTTTAAACTGCTGTGCATATCTAGGGATCGTATTTGGGAATGTGATTAGTCAGTAGCTTTCAAATGAAATGATCTTATCTAGAAGGTTTGTTTTCTTTCTTCTTTTTCTTTCATATGTTTAGGTTCTGTTTCTTGAGATGCAGATTTATTTGTAGCGAGGCCGGGAGATGATAAGAAGATATACATATGTTGTTGGAGATGGGCTTAGCACGGGCCTATTAAGAGCTAAGCCTAAAATCAGGCCTGGCCCGTTAAAGCAACAAATGGTGATTTCGCTAGAAGACAAAAGTATTTTACTATAAAATGAAGGCGTCAAACCCACTAAGAGGAGAGTGAGAAACATACAAAAACGTACAGAAAAAGGAGAGCATCGCCTCTTCAATCACCACCAAAGTCTTAGACAACCTCGGGCACTAGACGAGCTCGTCTTAGAAGACCAGAGACCAAATTACGAAAGATACTTGTTTAGACTTTGTTTAGACGAGCATCTTTAGTTCTTGTAATTGACCGAGCTTGTTTATTCTTGATCATTAATACAAAAATCTCCACCCTTTACATCTTTTTATAATATTACATCATGGACCGAGATATTGATTCAACAATTGGCGCCCACCGTGGGGGCCGGGGATTCTTCTTTACTTCAAGACAGCTCGGCGATCACAGAAAACCCTCAACGCAATCTGATACCTTGACTTCTGCAATCACCACCAATCCGGGAGTAACGAGCAAGCAACCAGCTGACAACACGACGTTTACGGTGACGACCTCGGGCTAACCAGCAGCGGTGACGACCTCAGGCCAACCAGCAACGGTGACAACCTCGGGCCAACCAGCAGCGGTGACAACCTCAGGCCAACCAGAAGCGGTGACGACCTCAGGCCAACCAGCAGCGGTGACGGCCTCGGGCCAACCAGCAGCGATGACGACCTCGGGCCAACCAGCAGCGGTGACGACCTCGGGCCAAGCAGCAAACAACGTCATGTATGCAGCGACGACCTCGGGCATCCCAGCAGACAACACGACGCGTGTGGCAGCTCTTATGCAGCCAACCAACAGAACAACGCCTGCGGCAATGGCAGCTCCGTCACAACCATCCAACATAGAGACAATGTACTCTAACCAGCCGGACATCTCCCTGATCTTCCAGACTCTCCCTGGAAGGATCGACGAACTAACCCATGGAACTGCTTTTCGTTTGGACGACCTCGCGCATTCCCAACTCACGTGCAATAATCGCATCAATGAGCTCCCGTCCGTTGAAACCGGTGTATTTAGGTCACGAAAAGTTGATATCACCCCATGACTTCAATGAGTTATCTTTGACGACATGCCAACACCTATCACAGAACCAGGACAACAGCGCCAAGTATACATCAGCGACCTGCCAGCACAGACCACTGGACCAGAACCAGGACATCAGCGCCAAGTATACATCAGCGACCTGCCAGCACAGACCACTGGACAAAAACCAGGACATCAGCGCCAAGTATACATCAGCGACCTGCCAGCACAGACCACTGGACCAGAACCAGGACAGCAGCGCCAAGTATACATCATCGACCTGCCAGCACAGACCACTGGACCATAACCAGGACAGCAGCGCCAAGTATACATCAACGACCTGCCAGCACCGACAACAAGACAGGAACAGCAGCGTCAAGTTCAAATCAACAACTTGCAGACACCAATCACCAACCCCAGACAACAGCGCCCAGATCAGCATGTCCAAATCTTCAACTATCCACAAAACACTAACAGAGAGAGCTAACACAGAGACGAAGCAATCGAAGAAATGAAGGCTCAACTTCAATACATGACCTCCAAGGTCCACCAGGCAACCAGCGCAGCACCAGAGATCAATTGTGTACTCCGCGAAACCCAGAATAAGCCATTCTCGCCTTGTCTCCTCAGCATCCCTGTTCGGCACCCAGGAAAAATCAAACTCCATACTTACAACGGAACGTCCGATCCAAGGGAGTACCTCACCGCCTTCAGCATCGCAATGGGAAGAGCGAAATTTTGAGGAACGCGACGCCGGTCTCTGCCAGCTGTTTGTGGAAAATTTGAGCGGACTTGCTCTTGGTTGGTTCTCAAGACTAGAGGCCAATTCCATCGACAATTACAATCAACTCTCAACAGCCTTTCTCAAGCATTATTCAATGTTCATACAGCAAAGCGCGTCTAACGCCGACCTATGGACATTAGCGCAAGGACCCACAGAGACGCTTCGTTCGTTCATTGAAAAATTTCAAGCCATCTTATCTCGAATCACTGTACTCGACGAGGCAGCGATTCTGGCGCTGCGGAACGGTCTCTGGCATGAATCACCATTTCGAAAGAGCTCCTCAAAAATAAAGCACAATCCTTGGAAGACGCACTCCATCGAGCAGTGACCTTCATCGAAATCGAAAAAGACAAGGCTGCGTTTGCCAAAAAAT
>CAJHQQ010005233.1:0-18941 GCA_905132885.1 Moricandia moricandioides
TGCTGCCTTCTAAGGATCGTGTGTTAGATGCTTTTATGAACTTTCAATCTTATGTCACTAACCACTTTAAGGCCAATGTGAAGGTACTGAGATCAGACAATGGAGGAGAGTATACAAGTCATGCTTTCAAGAATCACTTGGCAAAACATGGAATAATCCACCAAACAAGCTGTCCCTATACACCTCAGCAAAATGGAGTGGCTGAAAGAAAGAATAGGCATCTCATGGAGGTTGCTAGATCAATGATGTTCCATGCCAATGTTCCTAAGAGATTCTGGAGTGATGCTGTGGTGACAGCATGCTACCTTATTAATCGGATCCCAACTAAGGTGCTGAAGGATATATCTCCTTATGAAGTGTTGAACCAAACCAAACCATCCATTCATCACCTCAGAGTGTTTGGATGCGTGTGCTTTGTATTGATACCAGGAGAGCAAAGGAACAAGCTAGAAGCAAAGAGTATGAAGTGTATGTTCATAGGATACTCTTCTACACAAAAAGGATACAAGTGCTACAATCCTGAAACAAGAAGAGTGCTTGTATCTAGAGATGTGAAGTTTATGGAAGGAAAAGGATTCTATGCTGAGAAGAATTGGGATGAGCTCAAAGATCTGTCTCAAGCATCAGATAAGGCCAATAACCTGAGGATCATCTTAGAGAATCTTGGAATCAGTTTATCAAGGGAAAAGGAGATCACCAGAGAAGCTACTCCTACTCAAGTGACTGAACAAGAAGCTGAAGAAGTTACTCATCCTGATCCTGAAGGGGGCAATGAACATGAACCAGTAAGGCAACATGGTTCAGAAGTTCATGATCAGGATGGTGTAGAAGATCAAGCAACTGAAACTGCTCAAGATCATGAAGAAGAAGAGCAGGAAGAAGAACAAGACCAGGTTCAACCACTACGAAGAAGCACAAGGATCAGGAAGGATCCCTCCAATTGGGTGAACACAAGGGTCTATTACAACAGTCAGGCAGTGGCTCATCCAACTTCAGTGGTATGCTCATTTGCGCAATTCCCAGTTGAACATCAAGCATTCATCATTGGATTGGATCAAGGATATATTCCTAGGTCTTATAAAGAAGCAATGGAGCTTGATGAATGGAAATAGCCAGTTAGAAACGAGACCAATGCCATGATTATAAATGACACTTGGTATGAGAGTGAGCTTCCAATGGGGAAGAAAGCAGTCTCAAGTAAGTGGGTCTTCACAATCAAATACTTGGCAAATGGCAAAGTGGAGAGGCGCAAAACAAGACTGGTGGCAAGAGGCTTCACTCAGACATATGGAGAGGATTATGTGGACACATTTGCACCAGTGGCCAAACTACATACCATTCGAATCATCCTCTCTCTTGCAACAAATCTAGAGTGGGAGTTATGGCAGATGGATGTCAAGAATGCTTTTCTTCAAGGAGAGCTAGAAGATGAGGTCTACATGCATCCTCCTCCTGGTCTAGAGCACTTGGTCAAGCCTGGAAATGTTCTAAGACTCAAGAAAGCCATCTATGGACTGAAACAATCACCAAGAGCTTGGTATCACAAGTTGAGTACTACATTAAATGGAAGAGGCTTCAGGAAGTCAGAAGCTGATCACACTCTATTCACTCTTCCTGGTCCAAGAGGCATTGTGGTCATATTGATATATGTGGATGATATAATCATCACAGGCAGTGACAAAGAGGGCATCCAAGAAACTAAGGTATTCCTCAAATCTGTGTTTGATATTAAAGATTTAGGTGAACTCAAGTACTTCCTTGGTATTGAAGTATGCCGCTCTAAAGAGAGACTCTTTCTATCCCAAAGGAAGTACACACTTGATCTTTTAACTGAGGCAGGAAACCTTGGAGGAAGACCAGCCAAGACTCCACTCGAAGAAGGTTATAAAGTGCTGCGTGAGGGGGAGTTTGAAGATGAACCTTATGGAGACTTTAAGAAGTATAGAAGGATGGTGGGAAAGCTGATCTATCTTACCATTACAAGACCAGACATATGCTTTGCTGTGAATCAAGTCAGTCAGCATATGCAAGCTCCTAAGGTTCACCATTGGAATATGGTTGAGAGGATCATGAGGTATCTAAGAGAAGCTCCAGGTCAAGGTGTTTGGATGGGATGCAATGGAAGCACTGAAATAGTTGGGTATTGTGATGCTGATTGGGCAGGAGATAGGGTTGATAGAAGATCAACCACTGGTTATTGTACATTCATTGGAGGCAACCTAGTGACTTGGAAGAGCAAGAAGCAGAAGGTTGTTTCATGTTCAAGTGCTGAGGCAGAATATAGAGCTATGAGGAAGCTCACCAATGAGTTGATATGGATCAAGGGATTGCTTGGAGACTTAGGAATCGAGACAACATCACCAATCACAATGCATTGTGACAATCAAGCAGCTATTCACATTGCCAGCAACTCGGTCTTCCATGAAAGAACAAAACACATAGAAGTAGACTGCCACAAGGTTAGACAAGCTGTGGAGAAGCAAATCATCCTACCTTGTTATACAAGAAGTGAAGACCAGCTAGCTGATATCTTCACCAAGGCAGCAAGTACCAAAGTCTGTGAGTTCATCCACTCTAAGTTAGGACTCATAGACCTCACATCTCACTGACTTTCCTAGCATGGAGACCTCTACTCTTTTTCCTTAGTATGTTTTTGTCCCACTGGGTTTTGCACACTAAGGTTTTAATGAGGGAGGTTCTTCATGTTTCCAAGCTTGACCATTCCCTATAGTCAAGCTTGAGGGGGAGTATTGAGATGAAGAACCAAAGAGAGACAATGTAAGAAAGGCTGATGAAGACAGAAGAATGATCAAGATGGAGTTATCCACACAGTTTGATCATATCTTGACCTGAAGTGGAGTGCAAGGCAAGCAAGGTTTAGGAATGAACAAAGAGTGTAGGGCAAGCATTCAGGAGAGTCATGTGACCCTTTCTGGTCAATATGGACGTTGGGAGAAGCTGCCAAGAAGAGAAGTCACATGTTGCCTTAAGAATTCAAATGCAAGCAGCTGTCACTTTCACTCCCTAAACCTGTGCCCTTGTCTCTTTCTGTTTAGTCTTTATTTTATTCTTTCTGGTTGTCTATATAGTATGTAACAAGGATCTGAATACAAGCAAGGAGAATAAGTCTCCCATTCTGATTACACACTCTCTCTCTCTCAAACTCGTCCATACTCTCTCTCTACTTGTTCTTCATCATTCTTCATCTGTTCTTCATCATTCTTCATCTGTTCTTCATCATTCTTCATCAAATACTTCACTGTTCTTCATTCTACACATCATAATCTCTCATTCTAACACTTCTCGGTTCTCAGCTTCATTTGAGCAACTTGAGGTACCAGCTCCATGTTGATCACTCGCTCCATATGTGACATTTGCCCTTGCTTCCCTCTCCTTGTTGAACTTGGCCGGTTTGAGGTGAGGGTGAAGGATCCAGCACTGACTCTTCTTGTGACCATGTCTCTTGCAATGATCACAGTTACCATTAAACCTCCTTTCCTCATAGCTTCCATTGCCACGCCTATCTTCATACCGGTTGACCTTGTTTGCTTGAGGCACCTCAGCTTGGTTAGCTAGAGTAAGCTCCCCCTTTCCTCCAAAGAGTCCCAATGAACCTTGTTCCTTCTGGATTTGTGAGCATACTTCCTCAAGAGTTGGCAGCTTCTCTGACCTCAGGATATGCTTGATCAAATCGTTATAGGAGGAGTTGAGTGTGAGTAGTAGACCAAACACCTTATCCTGCTCACGCCTCTCATTGAGCTCATCAGGATCAGTAGTACTAGGCCTCAGCATCTCAAGCTCTGACCATAAAGCTCTAAACTTTCCCAAATGCTTGGTAAACTCCATGTCTTCTTGAGCAAGGTTGTTGATTGCTCGCTTTATCTCAAATACCCTAGTGAGGTTTGAGATGTTCCCATACACTTTCTGAAGCGTATCCCACAAGTCTTTTGCCTTCTCACAGTAGCTATATGCTTCCAGAATAGATGGATCTAATGAGCTTTGAAGGATAGACATTACCAGTAGATCCTCTTGCATCCACTTCCCTTCATCACACACGACCACCTCCTTATCACCTTCCTTGGTGATGATCTTTGGAGCTTCATCTTCGAGGACATGACTCCACAGGCCCTTGCTCCCCACCGCGGTCTTCACCACACGAGACCATAACAAGTAGTTCCCACCTTTTAGAGTAACCGGAATGACTGTAGTCTTGGTGTTCTCCATCTTGTGATTTTCGGATCAAAAAGTGTGTTCTTGAGTTTTTCAACAATCACAACCCAGATTTAACGTAACCTGGCTCTGATACCATGAAATCTTGAGAGAAACTTGAGTATAAACAGAAGAAAGAGTGAAGGATCGAGAGAATAGAGAGACTTAGACAAGAAAATGAAGAGAGATCCGGGTAGACTTAAGAGAAACCATGAGAGAGTGTAGAGAGATAAACAAGAGAGAGAGACTGAAATACTCGTTATGATTAATGATAAGCAAGCTTTACAATATATAGAGGAGATTAGGATAAGGTTTCAACGTTAACAAAGACCAAAAGCATGTGTGGTCAAGCCGGGGAGGAGCGTCTATTTGAAATGCTTGGACCAGAAGCTCCACACGTTTGATGCCAAAGGGATCTTGACCAGATGCTCTTCCAGCCATGAGCCAGCCTGTCAGAGACGCGCCTCTCTTATCCATTTGGTCAAGCTTCCCGCGTGGTAAGTGATCAAGGTAACTCTTGGTCGATTAACCTCTTCCCCGGGTAACTTCATCTTCAAGGTAAGTTTGGGTGTACGGCCATTGTACGGCCTTTGTACGGACAATTGTACGGACACCCCAAACTCAAATCCTCCCAAATCCTCTATGCTTCCTCTATCATTAATCAGCTTATTCAACAGTGTAAACCCTCTAGCCACCAGTCTTGTCTTCCTCCTTTCTATCTTTCCATTTGGTAGGAACTTGATAGTGAAAATCCATCTACTGGTCACAGCCTTTTTCCCTTTAGGCAACTCACTTTCATACCATGTCTCATTCTTTATCATTGCATTTGCTTCATCAGCCACTGAGCTTCTCCATTCTTCATCCTCCATTGCTTCCTCATACGAACTTGGAACATGACTTTCGTCTAGACTTGTGATGAAAGCACAATGCTCTTTTGGGATTTCAGCAAGAGAGCATACCATTTGATTAGGATGTGCTACTGTTTGTGCATTGTAGTACACCCTTGTGTTTATCCAGTTTGATGGATCCCTTCTTATCTGTGTGCTTCTTCTTAGTGGAACCTCTACTACTTGTTCTTCCTGACTTCCATGACCTTCTTCTTCAGGATCATGGTTTCCTTCACTTCCATCTTCACTTGGAACTTCACCTTGATCATGACTTCCTGAGCCTTCTTCTTGACCTTCAACCTCAGGTCCATTTCCCCCTTCATGATCATGGTTGGTTTGATCTTCAGCTTCATGAGTGTTAGGCACTCCTTGCCTTATCTGATCCTGGGTCATATTAATCCCAAGACCTTCAAGAATGATCCGGAGGCTAGTTGCCTTATCAGATGCTTGAGATAGATCCTTCAAATCATCCCAGCTCTTCTCTTCATAGTATCCTCTGGATTCCACAAACTTTACATCCCTTGACACCAGAACTCTTCTTATCTTTGGATCAAAGAATTTGTAACCCTTCTGTGTTGTTGAGTAGCCAATAAACATTGCTCTTGTGTTTCTTGGTTCCAGTTTGCTCCTCATTTCTCCTGGTACTAGCACAAAGCACAAACACCCAAACACTCTTATATGATGTAATACCGGCTTCTCCTCGTTCAACACCTCAAATGGAGCCTTGTCATCCAATACCCTGGTTGGTATCCTATTGATTAGGTAGCACGCAGTCATCACAGCATCACTCCAAAACCTCTTTGGAACATTTGACTGAAACATGATGGATATAGCAACTTCCATAAGGTGTCTATTCTTCCTTTCAGCAACTCCATTTTGTTGGGGTGTTGATGCGTCCCTAGGATGCTCTTTGGTTGATGGGAATGGATAGATCCTTGCAAGAACGAATCAAAGACTCAAGTTCTTCAAGGCGTGTGGATTGAATGGTGACACAAGAGGGATGAATGATCTCTTGATACTCCTAGATGAATGATTTGGATATGACACACCAAACTAAACACCCTTAAGTCTCTGGATATGACACACCAGAACTCGGCACACTTCTTTTAGAGAGAGAGAGAGCCGTATAAGATGAATGATACTTGTATTGAAAAGGTTGGATGATTACAATAGGGTTTAGAGACCCCTTTAAATAAGAAACCAGAGAACATGCTCTCTAGGGTTTCGACATTAAACAAGAAAAGGAAACTATAGTCTAAGTTTAACATAAGCTTAAAATGAAATAAAAATGTAACTTCTTGTAGTCTTGGACCGAGATAGGGCCTAAGTGATGTGAAGACAAGTTTTGGCCTCGTTAAAAACCTTCCTCCGGAAAACCTCATGGGACAAAACCAAAAGCAAGGAAAAGAGCACGCACCCCATGTCTTGCCTAGACACTAACTCAGCTTGATGTAGAGATGGCTTGAATGGTGATCAAGACATCTCGGATCAGACCTTGTCCAAGACTTTCTTGTTGTGGATGTGAAGTGAGTAATCCAACAACATTCTCTTTAAGATTCTTGACTCTGGAACGAGTCATGGGACCTTCAGGAATGGCTAGAGCATCATCACCAGGTTGCTGGAGCAATGTGGCTTCATGTTGCTCATCTAGACTCTCCTTGTTCTCCTTAGTGATCCGGTCTATGATCACATCATATGCACTCTTAAATGTTGCATCCTCAAGCTCTTCAGGTTCAGGCTCATGCTTCCATTCTTTGGTGCTTTCCATGATCACATCATCCCCTCCCTCTTCAAAAAGATTTGTCCTCAAATCTGTTTTACCTACTGATGTAACCCTGCCTAGCTGTGCAATCAATAAAAACTACCCGAGTTGGACTTTGAAGAAGCTTGTGATGGAGAAAGACCAACCAGATCTCAAAGGGGAGTTTGGATATTACCTCCCTCCATCAACTGACCAAGAGGAATATTCTAGTCAAGCCAAAACCAGTCCAGTTTGTGGGGTTACAAGAGATGATCAAAGAATTGACTTTCTCGGTCATATCGGTTCATGGAGGCCACCTGATGATCTAATGAAGTTCTTGTTCCTCCTTGGTGAAACAATACATTCTTCTATGAAGCCTAAATCAGTATTACATACCAAGATGTCCAAGAAAGCTTATGGCCACGTTTTGGATCAAGAGGCCCAAGGAGAAGTGATTTCAGTCCAAGAAGAAAGTCATAACAAACTTACTATGGGCCTGTTTCATGCCAAATTCGACCAGCCTTTTCTTCAGTCTATTTCAAGCCCATTCTCACCAAGAATACCAAGAGGGAGTCAGCAAGAAATTCAAGTTCATGGTCAGGCAAAGAGACATTCAACAAAACACTTATTTTGGTCCAAAATCAAGTCTACATTCCTAGTTTCTAAATTTCTTGATTTCTACACTTTGTCTTTTCATTTCTACAACATGTAACTCCTATATAAAGGGATGAACGACCAGAATAAGATTCATTCACCTTTTTATCAAAATTCTGTGAATCCCTTGTTCATCCATGAACATTGATTGCTAGGAGTTCATTCTCTGCAAGCAAAACCTGTCTTTGATCGAAAACAGAGTTCATTCTCTTGATCAAGGACACTACACAAGATCTGATCAGTTCATAGATCATTTCTGAAGATCATCCAATCAATCCATCCATCATCATCAAAGTCAACCCAGATCTCTCTCAAAACCATCAGATCTTCCTTCAAAAGAATCAGGGACAAAAGGATCTCCTCACCAGGGGTTCATCAAGTGGTATCAGAGCAGATTTGAAGGCTCTTGATCTGGGGTTTGATTCTAAAACTTTTCCACTTCTTTGTTTTGGGAATCTGTTTTCTATTCTCTGCAATTTGCTCTGCAATTTTTCCAGAAATCTCTTATCTTTCTATCTGTTGAATCTGCAAGAGGGCCAACCAGATTTAAAAAAAAAAACAATCAAAAGAAAAGTTGAAGAGAAATCCAACTTGGCTGAGGAGAAATCCAGCCTGGCTGAGGAGAAATCCAGCCCTGGTGGTAAAGCCTCTTGCAAACAAAAATCTTGCAATCTTTCTATCTCTTTCTTCTGTTTTGGGGTTAGGGTTTGTTCTCTGAAGTTTGATCTTTGTTTGTTGCTGAGCTATTGGATTCACAGAGAAAAATCACAGAAAAATCAGAGAGAAACACCAAGAGAAGTGAGGGTTTGACTATTCGTTATTGTGTTAATTTTTCTTGTTGAGTTTCTTAGCAGGAAGCCATGTCTGGAGGAAGCAATGGCAGAAGGAGACGTCCTGAAAAGGAACTAGATTATAACCAGTTCAACTATGCAACAAAAGCAGCCTTGGAGAGAAGAGAAAAATCTATGAGAAAAAGAGATTCTTATGTTATTGATGAATCTGGTTATGAGCAGGAAAGGATACATTCTAGGAGGTCACTGGAAAGGATTAACAGGAGGAGAACACATCATGATCAATTCATTTCTTCCACAAAGAGTTTGCTTGAAAAAAAAACAGAATTTGATGAGAAAAGAAAAATCGGTTTTTAACCATTCTGATTCTGTGCAGGAAAAGGCACGACCAGTGAGGCAAGGGGAACCAACTAGGAGGAGCAGAGAGCGTCCTAGACATGCCAGAGAAGAGACAGGAGCTTGCTATGTGATGCGTCCCTAGGATGCTCTTTGGTTGATGGGAATGGATAATCCTTGCAAGAACGAATCTAAAGACTCAAGTCCTTCAAGGCGTGTGGATCGGATGGTGACACAAGAGGGATGGATGAACTCTTGATACTCCTAGATGAATGGTTTGGATATTACACACCAAACTAGACACCCTTAACTCTGGATATGACACACCAGAACTCGGCACACTTCTTTTAGAGAGAGAGAGAGCCGCAAAAGATGAATGACTTCAATAGAAAAAGGTTGCGTGAGTACAATAGGGCTTAAGGGACCCTTTAAATAAGAAACCAGAGACATGCCTCTAGGGTTTCGACAATAATTCAAAAAAGGAAAGAAATAAAAACTATAGTCTAAAGTTTAAAATGACATAACATGTAACTTCTAATAGTCTTGGACCGAGTGTAGCACTTAGGTGATTTGTAGACATGTTGTGGCCTCGTTAAAAACCTTCCTTCTAGAAAACCTCGTGGGACAAAACCAAAAGCAAGGAAAAGAGCACGCACTCCATGTCTGCCTAGACACTACCTCAGTTTGGTGTAGAGATGGCTTGAATGGTGATCAAGACATCTCGGATCAAACCTTGTCCAAGACCTTCTTGTTGTGGATGTGAAGTGAGTAATCCAACAACATTCTCCTTAAGCTTCTTGACTCTTGAACGAGTCATGGGACCTTCATGAATGGTTAGAGCATCCTCATCAAATGTTTGATGCATTGTGGCTTCATGTTGCTCATCTAAACTCTCCCCATTGTCTTCCTTAGTGATCCGGTCCATGATCACATCATCCCCTCCCTCTTGAAAAGGATTTGTCCTCAAATCAGGTCCATCTACAACAAAAGGAGCCAAGTCAGTGACATTGAAGCTATTTGATACATCGTACTTACCTTGGAGATCAAGCTTGTAGGCATTGTCATTGATCTTGTGGATGATCTCAAAGGGTCCATCAACCCTTGGCATCAGCTTGGACTTCCTCTCGTTGGGGAACCTATCCTTCCTTAGGTGCAACCAAACTTGGTCACCAACTTCAAAGGTCCTCACACGTTTCCCCTTGTTTGCTTGCTTCTCATACAGCTTGGTCTTCTGCTCAATGTTTAGTCTAGCCTTCTCATGAATCTGTTGAACTAACTCGGCCTTCTTCTTGCCATCTAGACTTGTCCTTTCACACTCAGGTAAAGGCATTAGATCCAAAGGAGAGGTGGGATTGAACCCATAAACAATTTCAAATGGAGAATACTTAGAAGCAGAATGCATAGCATGATTGTATGCAAATTCACAATGTGGCAAGTATTCCTCCCATGTTCTTAAGTTCTTTCTAATGAATGCACGCAGGAGTGTTCCTAATGTCCTATTAACTACCTCAGTTTGCCCATCAGTTTGTGGATGACATGTAGTAGAGAACAAAAGCTTAGTGCCTAACTTAGACCAAAGTGTCTTCCAAAAGTAACTAAGAAACTTAGTGTCCCTATCAGAAACTATGGTTCTAGGCATGCCATGCAAACGTACAACCTCCTTAAAGAACAAGTTAGCTATATGCAATGCATCATCAGTCTTATGACATGCTATGAAATGTGCCATCTTAGAGAACCTATCAACAACAACAAAGATAGAATCCTTTCCAGTCCTAGTCCTAGGCAAACCAACAATGAAGTCCATAGAAATGTCATTCCAGGGATGGTGAGGAATAGGTAAAGGAGTATACAAACCCTGGTTTTGAACTTGGGACTTGGCATGCTTGCAAGTAGCACACCTTCCACATATCCTCTCCACATCTCTCTTCATATGCGGCCAATAGAAGTGATCCTGTAAAACTTTTAAGGTCTTGGCAATCCCAAAGTGTCCCATTAGACTGCCCCCATGGGATTCCCTGACAAATAGGTCTCTCAAAGAGCAATTAGGCACACACAATCTATTGTCAAAGAATAGGTAATCATCCTTTCTAAAGTAATGCCCTGAGGCAAACTTAGCACATGAAGCATAAGCTTCCTTGAAATCAAGATCAGTATCATACATATCTTTTATCTGCTCAAATCCAAGTAACTTAGCATCTAAAGTTGTCAAGAGAACATACCTCCGAGATAGTGCATCAGCAACTACATTCTCCTTACCTTGTTTGTACTTGATCACGTATGGGAAGGTCTCAATGAATTCAACCCACCTTGCGTGTCTCTTGCTAAGCTTACTCTGCCCTTTTAGATACTTGAGGGACTCATGATCAGTGTGGATGACAAACTCCTTGGGCCACAAGTAATGTTGCCACGTTTGTAATGCCCTCACCAAGGCATAGAGTTCTTTGTCATAAGTGGCATAGTTGAGTGTGGCTCCTCCAAGCTTCTCACTGAAGTATACAATGGGTTTCCTATCCTGCATCAACACGGCACCAATACCAATTCCTGATGCATCACATTCTATTTCAAAAGTTTTAGAGAAGTCAGGAAGCATAAGAAGAGGTGATTGAGTAAGCTTCTCTTTTAGGCTCTGGAAAGCCTTCTCTTGTGCTTCTCCCCACTTGAAACCAACATCCTTCTGGTACGGCCGTGGAATGGCTGTGTCTCCCTAGATCACTTGAAGGGGGCGTGGGTGGATGATAGATGATGAGGATGGTCTTCTCCTTCAAGCTGTGGAAGGCTATAAGGATGTTTTGCTGCTCCTGAGACACAGGTGCACCCTGCTTGATGTCTAGGATGGATCACAGAAGATGAATTCTTCCTTAATGTGATGTATAACACGTCCACAAAGTGAACAAAGGAGACAAGTCTCCAGAACAATCAGGTTTTGCACCAAAAGGCAGTTTTATTAAAAATATCGATTGAATCAGTACATGAACGTGAAAGAGGCTTATAATGCCTAAACTAAATCCCTAATCCTTAACCATATTGGTTTAGGACGTCCTAATCCAATTTAAGATTGGTTTACTACTCCTAATCCTATTAAAACTTGGTTTACATAACTGAAATTACAAATAAAATAAATAAACCAACAAGCTGGTTCTTCTTTGGTTTCCTCCTTGGCACGACTTGAACTTGATTTGGAGTGTCTCCTAATGGGTTTTAGATCCTCCACGTCCTTTTGGTCCAGCAAGAAAGCAAGTGGATCAAGCATCTGGTTGCAACTCTCTTTTTGGGCTGAAAAAGCCTTATTTTGAGCAACTTCAAATCTAACCCAATCCAGAAACTTCCTGACATGTTTTCCTTGTTATCCATACATAATTGGACGAGGATAATGGTCTCCATAGCTCCTGTTAAGCTCAGGTATATTGCTGATCTTTCCTGGATTGTTTATCGTCCATCTGAATGCACCTTTATCGCCTTCTTCAGGTTCAATCAGCTCATCCTCTTCAGACTCGTCCAGTTCAGCATCACTTCCTGATTCATCCAACTTACACAGATTCAGCTTCCCATCTGATACTTCTCCATTCATGGTTGTACCAAGGCATCTTCCCTTCTCTCTATCCAGAACCTCATAGATCATTCCAATGAGACCATGAAACTGTCCATTAAGCCAAGCATTGATCAGTAGCTTAGCCATTCCATACATTGAATCCCATATCTTGAGTTTGAGACTGATCAGGCTGATCAAGGCTGCACCATTCCCTCCTCCTTTAAAAGGATTTGTCCTCAAATCCAAGACTTGTAAACAAATAGATCCATGATCAGTTAATTCCAATGTTTCTGTGCTGCGAATGAGAAATATCATCACAAACTGAGTCTCTCCAGGGTCAAACACAAAATATTGCAACCCCTCTTCATGCCACAACAACTGCTTGGAATTGTGCTTAATATCATTAGCTATTAAAGCAGATGGTTCCTCCACTTTGTTAAGTTTGAGGCTGACTGCTTCTCTCCATGATGATCCTTCACACGTGTTGCTCATGGACATGAGACCATATACTCTCAGTTTATTCTCCTTCTGATCAGGTGGTCGTGTGGTTTGGTCCCCATACTCATCCTCCACTTCTGGATTGTCTTTAACCACCACCAGTTTCTGTATTTCTCCTCTCAGGTTGTCCTGATTCGTTATGAACCTGATCAAGGACGTGTTGCCTCCTGACTCTCCTTCATTTTCTCTGAAACTAGTTTGTATTGCACCAGTCTCTCTCCCTTTAAAAAGATTTGACCATAAATCTTGTTTTTCAAGAGTGAATGAACCTTGCAAATTGAGATTGAATGCAGCCGCTTTCTGATCCAGAATTTTTTTATTTCTTCTGATCACACACAAGCTTCCTCCTGGTTCAAACACAACTTGTTGCAGGCCCTTGACAACTCTCAGATGCTCCACTAAGCTGAGCTGAAGACATACCATAGGTTTGATCAGAAACTCACAAGATAAACTCTTAAAGCTTTCACCTTTCTCAACAATAGAAAGCACCAATTCAAGAGCATTAGATGACCCTCCAGGAACTTTTTCTTCTTGTTTTCTTTGATCAGGCACGTGGACACACTCAGCTTCTGCAACTTGTGCCTCCTCCTCTAGTCTTAGACAAAGAGCTGTTGGTTCTGGTTCAGTTTTATGACTCTCCTCAATCTTTTTTATTGGTGAAGCTAATATAGAAGCTTGCAGCTTTTCCTCCTCTTGTTTCAATGATAGAACAGGAACCACAGATCTTCTCTCAGCCGGTTTTGATGGCAATTCAGACCAACAGGCAGGCTGATCTAAAGTAGTAAGCTTTGTTGCTGCTTCTGGTTTTAGTTTAGGAAGGTTCCACTGCGAGACAAACCTCTTCTTCATCAAGGTCTTCATCTCAACCCATGAAATAATTTGTGGTTTTTTTCAAATCTCCTAGTTTGATAAACTCTCTGCCACCATGAGAATGCACTTCCACAGAGTCCATTGACTGCTAGACATACCTTTTTCTTTTCTGTGTAGTATTGGAGGCCAAAGAGAAACTCCATCTTCTTTTCCCAATCAAGATATGCCTCTGTATCAATCTTCCCATAGAAGAATGGAATTGTAAGCTCTTCTTCATATCCAGACATAGAATACAGCTTGTTAACTGATAGATTTCGTGCTCCCTTGTTAAAACTTCAAACCCTAACCTTCAAGAGGCTCTGATACCACTTGGTACGGCCGTGGAATGGCTGTGTCTCCCTAGATCACTTGAAGGGGGCGTGGGTGGATGATAGATGATGAGGATGGTCTTCTCCTTCAAGCTGTGGAAGGCTATAAGGATGTTTTGCTGCTCCTGAGACACAGGTGCACCCTGCTTGATGTCTAGGATGGATCACAGAAGATGAATTCTTCCTTAATGTGATGTATAACACGTCCACAAAGTGAACAAAGGAGACAAGTCTCCAGAACAATCAGGTTTTGCACCAAAAGGCAGTTTTATTAAAAATATCGATTGAATCAGTACATGAACGTGAAAGAGGCTTATAATGCCTAAACTAAATCCCTAATCCTTAACCATATTGGTTTAGGACGTCCTAATCCAATTTAAGATTGGTTTACTACTCCTAATCCTATTAAAACTTGGTTTACATAACTGAAATTACAAATAAAATAAATAAACCAACAAGCTGGTTCTTCTTTGGTTTCCTCCTTGGCACGACTTGAACTTGATTTGGAGTGTCTCCTAATGGGTTTTAGATCCTCCACGTCCTTTTGGTCCAGCAAGAAAGCAAGTGGATCAAGCATCTGGTTGCAACTCTCTTTTTGGGCTGAAAAAGCCTTATTTTGAGCAACTTCAAATCTAACCCAATCCAGAAACTTCCTGACATGTTTTCCTTGTTATCCATACATAATTGGACGAGGATAATGGTCTCCATAGCTCCTGTTAAGCTCAGGTATATTGCTGATCTTTCCTGGATTGTTTATCGTCCATCTGAATGCACCTTTATCGCCTTCTTCAGGTTCAATCAGCTCATCCTCTTCAGACTCGTCCAGTTCAGCATCACTTCCTGATTCATCCAACTTACACAGATTCAGCTTCCCATCTGATACTTCTCCATTCATGGTTGTACCAAGGCATCTTCCCTTCTCTCTATCCAGAACCTCATAGATCATTCCAATGAGACCATGAAACTGTCCATTAAGCCAAGCATTGATCAGTAGCTTAGCCATTCCATACATTGAATCCCATATCTTGAGTTTGAGACTGATCAGGCTGATCAAGGCTGCACCACCTTCTTTATAACTTCAGTTAAGGGAGCTGCAATGGTGCTAAAGTCCTTGACAAATCTTCTATAGAAGCCGGCAAGTCCATGGAAGCTCCTCACTTCTCCTACTGAGGTTGGACTCGGCCATTCCTTGATTGCCTTGATCTTCTCTTCATCAACCTTAACTCCATCTGCACTCACAACAAAGCCTAGGAAAACCAAGTTATCCGTGCAAAAGGTGCACTTCTTTAGGTTGGCATAAAGCTTCTCACTCCTTAGAACACTCAAGACAGCCTTAAGATGATCTAAATGTTCTTCTAGGTTCTTGCTATACACTAAGATGTCATCAAAGTATACTACCACCGAGATGCCTATGAATGATCTAAGCACATGATTCATTAACCTCATGAATGTACTAGGTGCATTGGTTAATCCAAATGGCATAACTAACCATTCATACAATCCATGCTTAGTTTTAAATGCAGTTTTCCATTCATCTCCTTCTTTCATCCTAATCTGATGATAACCACTTTTTAAATCAATCTTAGAAAAGATGCAAGAACCATGTAATTCATCAAGCATATCATCAAGTCTAGGGATAGGGTGGCGATACTTCACTGTGATGTTGTTGATTGATCTACAATCAACACACATTCGCCATGTACCATCCTTCTTAGGCACTAGGAGCACTGGTACAGCACATGGGCTCAAGCTCTCCCGGATATAGCCCTTCTCCATGAGTTCTTCCACTTGTCTTTGCAACTCTTTGGTCTCAACCGGATTGCTTCTGTATGCTGGACGGTTTGGAAGTGTTGATCCTGGCACAAAGTCTATCTGGTGCTCAATCCCTCTCAATGGTGGTAAACCAATGGGATTGTCCTCTGGAAACACATCTTGGAACTCCTGCAAAAGAGAAACCATCTCACTCGGATACACCGGTGTAGGGTCAGTTAAGTTCAATAGAGTCTCCTTAAACACAAGTAATATAGCTGATTGTTTAGAGTTGAGAGTTCTTTTGATATCACCCATGTTTGCATAGAAGTTTGGCTGCTTAGTTCCAGCCGGTTTTAGATCAATCTCCTTCTTCTTTTGGAGTTGAACTTGATCTTGTTGCACTTCCTTGGGTGTCAAGGGAACCAGTGTAGTCTTCTTGCCCTTGAACAGAAAGGAATGCTTGTTGGTGAAGCCATCATGGATCACACGCCTATCAGATTGCCATGGCCTTCCAAGGAGTATGTGACCAGCTTGCATTGGCAACACATCACACAAGACTTCATCTTCATATCTCCCAATGGATAAGGGGATAAGAACTTGACTTGAGACCTTCATGGTGCCTTCTTCATTCAGCCATTGCAACCGGTATGGCTTGGGATGCTTTTGAACCTTCAAACCCAACTTCTGGACCATTGTCTCACTCGCAGCATTCACACAACTCCCTCCATCTACAATGAGGCTGCACACTTTTCCTTGGACCAAGCACCGGGTGTAGAAGAGATTCTCACGTTGCTCTAGCTCCTCAGCCTTGTTTTGCAAGCTTAGAAGCCTTCTTGCCACTAAAAGTTTCCCCTGGACTGGTCCTTCTTCAAGCTCTTCTTCAGTTTCTTCTTGGTCAGACTCGGTGTTGTCTTCTCCTGAGGTGTACTCTCCATCTTCTCGCAAGAACATGACTCTCTTGTTGGTACACTCATTGGCATAGTGTCCTCTTCCTTGGCACTTGAAGCACTTGACATCACGAGCTCTGGAACTAGATGCCTCAATCTTGCCCTTGCCCTTGTCAAGAGCACTAATCGGTTTGGCCTCTTCTCTTGGATAGGACTTGTTGTCCTTTTGGAATGGTTTAGACTCCTTAGCGTAAGGTGTCTTCTCTTCCTTGTTGTGGTGTAACCGGTTGGAGCCATACTGATTGCGGGAGTGCCCTCTCCTCTTGAGTTGTTGCTCAACAAGAATGGCCTTGTGTAGCATCTCTTCTAGCTCCACATAATGTTGCATCTCAACATTGTCTTGTATCTCTCGGTTTAAGCCACAAAGGAACCGTGACATGGTTGCTTCTCTATCCTCTGATATGTTGGCCCTCAACATAAGCAACTCCATCTCTTGGTAATACTCCTCCACTGATCTAGAACCTTGTGTAAGCTTCCTCAACCGGTGGTGCAAGTCTCTAAGGTAATGACTTGGAACAAACCTCTTGCGCATGATTGACTTCATCTCTGTCCAAGTCTCAACCGGTTCCTCTCCATTCCTTCTACGAGTTGTGAGGTATTGATCCCACCAACTCAAGGCATAGTCATAGAACTCAGTGGCAGCAATTTGAATCTTCTTGTGGTTGGTGTATTGCTTGCACTGGAAGACTAGCTCAATCTTCTTCTCCCACTCAAGATAGGCATCCGGATCAGCCTTGCCATGGAATGGGGGTATTTTGATCTTCAAACCGGCAAGTTCATCTCCTTGATTCACTCTTCTCTCATGGGCACGTCTAGGTCTTCTTGAAGATGAGCTGAGGTGATCATACTCGTCATCAGTCTCCTCATAACCATCATGCTCTTGGCGAGTGGTTTGGCGATGTGCTTGGTGTGCCGCTTGTGGTCTCTCTTCTCTCCTAGTCTCTTGGTTTGGTAAGTGACTAGTGGCTCTCCTTATGTCTTCTCTTAACTCTCTTCTGATGTCATTGAGATTGGTTCTCATCATCTCGGTCATGGTTGCTACCATGCTTTGGTTAAGTTGCTCGGTCATAGCTTCCATGAGGAGTTTGTTTCTCCTGACGAGTTCAGCCTCTTCCTCAGACTCGGACACCATTGTACCTGCTTAAATACAAACAAGACAACCAGTAAAGAGTTCTAGGGAAGGAGACAAGCAAAAAGGAAAAGAAAAACAAGTAAAAAAGGAAAAACAAGGAATCGTACAAAGCAAGACAAAGTGAAATGGAAATCGCCTAAGAAAAGGAAATCGGTTCAAGCAAAATGGAACAAGTTCTAATCTTTTTCCTAAACTCTTATAAGCTTTCCTAGCAACCTAACAAGCTTCTTTTACTCGTGTTCTAGGTGATAAACAACTCAGAGCAAGACACAAAGCAATCGACAAGCAAAGGTATGCGACTAGGGTTTTTCTCTCACTAGGGTTTCCGGATGAGTCCAAATAAGGAAAGTCTAAAATCCTTGTCTAAACTTTCATGCAGTCACGAGCAGCCCTAAGGTAAAAGAGTTCTAATGCTTATTCAAGTTAACTTTAGAATGAACACGGATTGAATCACAAAAGAACACAACCGGGAACACAAGATGCTACACGGATGCGAGTAACAAAAGTAAACAAGAAATCAAACAAGAATCAGAAACAAAGAGAGAACGAGTACTTCCCAACCAAAGTTGCTCTGATACCACTTGATGCGTCCCTAGGATGCTCTTTGGTTGATGGGAATGGATAATCCTTGCAAGAACGAATCTAAAGACTCAAGTCCTTCAAGGCGTGTGGATCGGATGGTGACACAAGAGGGATGGATGAACTCTTGATACTCCTAGATGAATGGTTTGGATATTACACACCAAACTAGACACCCTTAACTCTGGATATGACACACCAGAACTCGGCACACTTCTTTTAGAGAGAGAGAGAGCCGCAAAAGATGAATGACTTCAATAGAAAAAGGTTGCGTGAGTACAATAGGGCTTAAGGGACCCTTTAAATAAGAAACCAGAGACATGCCTCTAGGGTTTCGACAATAATTCAAAAAAGGAAAGAAATAAAAACTATAGTCTAAAGTTTAAAATGACATAACATGTAACTTCTAATAGTCTTGGACCGAGTGTAGCACTTAGGTGATTTGTAGACATGTTGTGGCCTCGTTAAAAACCTTCCTTCTAGAAAACCTCGTGGGACAAAACCAAAAGCAAGGAAAAGAGCACGCACTCCATGTCTGCCTAGACACTACCTCAGTTTGGTGTAGAGATGGCTTGAATGGTGATCAAGACATCTCGGATCAAACCTTGTCCAAGACCTTCTTGTTGTGGATGTGAAGTGAGTAATCCAACAAACATTCTCCTTAAGCTTCTTGACTCTTGAACGAGTCATGGGACCTTCATGAATGGT
>CAJHQQ010005234.1:0-18930 GCA_905132885.1 Moricandia moricandioides
TTTTCGGTTAAAAGTGGGATAACTTCTTCATCATAAGTCCAATGATATTGATTCAACTTCAGGATTATTCTACACTAATTTATGATTCTAAATCAAGATTCTTACATCTTGATTCATTCTGGTTTGATTAGAATCAAGAAGAAATTGCCAAATCTACAAACAGTGTAAACTGGAATCACTTCGGTTAAAAGTAGAATAACATCTTCATCATAACTCTTATGATATTGATTCAACTTCAGGATGATTATCCACTGATTTATGAGTCCAAATAAAGATTCTTACATCTTGATTCATTCTCGTTTAATTAGAATCAAGAAGAAATTCCTAAATCTCCAAACAGGGTAAACTGGAGTCACTTCGGTTAAAAGTGGGATAACTTCTTCATCATAACTCCTATGATCTTGCTTCAACTTCAGGGTGGTTCTACACTGATTTATGAGTCCAA
This sequence comes from Moricandia moricandioides, assembly GCA_905132885.1. Taxonomy (NCBI): domain Eukaryota; kingdom Viridiplantae; phylum Streptophyta; class Magnoliopsida; order Brassicales; family Brassicaceae; genus Moricandia; species Moricandia moricandioides. The sequence continues at coordinate 446 of CAJHQQ010005234.1, forward strand.
ATAAAGCTTCTTACATCGTGATTCATTCTGGTTTTATTAGTAGCAAGAAGAAATTGCCAAATCTCCAAATAGAGCATACTGGAATCACTTCGGTTAAAAGTGGGATAACTTCTTCATCATAAGTCCAATGATATTGATTCAACTTCAGGATTATTCTACACTGATTAATGAGTCCAAATCAAGATTCTTACATCTTTATTCATTCTGGTTTGATTAGAATCAAGAAGAAATTTCCAATTCTGCAAACAGTGTAAACTGGAATCACTTCGGTTAAAAGTGGAATAACATATTCATCATAACTCCTATGATATTGATTCAACTTCAGGATGATTATCCACTGATTTATGAGTCCAAATAAAGCTTCTTACATCTTGATTCATTCTGGTTTGATTATAATCAAGAAGAAATTGCCAAATCTCCAAACAGGATAAACTGGAGTCACTTCGGTTAAAAGTGTGATAACTTCTTTAACATAACTCCTATGATCTTGATTCAACTTCGGGGTGATTATAAACTGATTTATGAGTCCGAATCAAGCTTCTTACATCGTGGTTCATTCTTTTTTTATTAGTATCAAGAAGAAATTGCCAAATCTCCAAATATGACAAATTGGAATCACTTCGGTTAAAAGTGGGATTTTTCATCATAACTCCAATGATATTGATTCAACTTCAGGATGATTCTCCACTTATTTATGAGTCAAAATAGAGCTTCTTACTTCTTGATTCATTCTGTTTTGATTAGAATCAAGAAGAAATTGTCAAATCTCCAAACAGGATAAACTGGAATCACTTGGTTAAAAGTGGGATAACTTCTTCATCAGAAGTCCAATGATATTGATTCAAATTCAGGATGATTCTACACTAATTTATGAGTCTAAATCAAGATTCTTACATCTTGATTCATTCTGGTCTGATTAGAATCAAGAAGAAATTTCCAAATCTCCAAACAGGGTAAACTGGAATCACTTCGGTTAAAAGTGGAATAACATCTTCATCATAACTCCTATGATATTGATTCAACTTCAGGGTGATTATAAACTGATTTATGAATCCAAATCAAGCTTCTTACATCGTGATTCATTCTTGTTTTATTAGTATCAAGAAGAAATTGCCCAATCTCCAAATAGGGCATACTAGAATCACTTCGGTTAAAAGTGGGATAACTTCTTCATCAGAAGTCCAATGATATTGATTCAACTTCAGGATTATTCTACACTTATTTATGATTCCAAATCAAGATTCTTACATCTTTATTCATTCTGGTTTGATTAGAATCAAGAAGAAATTGCCAAATCTACAAACAGTGTAAACTCGAATCACTTCGGTTAAAAGTGGGATAACTTCTTCATCATAAGTCCAATGACATTGATTAAAATTTCGGATGATTCCACACTGATTTATGAGTCTAAATCAAGATTCTTACATATTGATTCATTCTGGGTTGATTAGAATCAAGAAGAAATTCCCAAATCTCCAAACAGGGTAAACTGGAGTCACTTCGGTTAAAAGTGGGATAACTCCTTCATCATAACTCTAATGATATTGATTCAACTTAAGGGTGATTATCCACTGATTTATGAGTCCAAATAAAGCTTCTTACATCTTGATTCATTCTGGTTTGATTAGAATCAAGAAGAAATTGCCAACTCTCCAAACATGGCAAACTGGAATCACTTCGATTAAAAGTGGGATAAATTCTTCATCATAACTCCAATGATATTGATTCAACTTCAGGGTGATTATCCACTGGTTTATGAGTCAAAGTCAAGATTCTTACATTGTGATTCATTCTGGCTTTATTTGTATCAAGAAGAAATTGCCAAATCTCCAAACAGGGTAAACTGGAATCACTTCGGTTAAAAGTGGGATAACTTCTTCATCATAACTCTTGTGATCTTGATTCAACTCCAGGGTGATTCTAAACTGATTAATAAGTCCAAATCAAGCTTCTTTCATCGTGATTCATTCTGGTTTTATTAGTATCAAGAATAAATTGCAAAATCTCCAAACAGGGTTAACTAAGATCATTTCGGTTAAAAGTGGGATAACTTCTTCATCGTAACTCCACTGATATTAATTCAACTTCAGGATGATTCTAAACTAATTTATGAGTACAAATCAAGATTATTACATCTTTATTCATTCTGGTTTGATTAGAATCAAGAAGAAATTACCAAATCTCCATACAGGGTAAACTGTAATCACTTCGGTTAAAAGTGGAATAACATCTTCATCATAACTCCTATGATATTGATTCAACTTCAGGGTGATTATCCACTGATTTATGAGTCCAAATAAAGCTTCCTACATCTTGATTCATTCTGGTTTAATTAGAATCAAGAAAAAATTGCCAAATCTCCAAACAGGGTAAACTTGAGTCACTTCGGTTAAAAGTGGGATAACTTCTTCATCATAACTCCTATCTTGCTTCAACTTCAGGGTGGTTCTACACTGATTTATAAGTCCAAATAAAGCTTCTTACATCGTGATTCATTATGGTTTTATTAGTATCAAGAAGAAATTGCCAAATCTCCAAATAGGGCATACTGGAATCAGTTCGGTTAAAAGTGGGATAACTTCTTCATCATAAGTCCAATGGTATTGATTCAACTTCAGGATTATACTAAACTGATTTATGAGTCCAAATCAATATTCTTACATCTTGATTCATTCTGTTTTGATTAGAATCAAGAAGAAATTGCTAAATCTACAAACAGTGTAAACTGGAATCACTTCGGTTAAAAGTGGAATAACATCTTCATCATAACTCCTATGATATTGATTCAAATTCAGGATGATTATCCACTGATTTATGAGTCCAAAAAAGCTTCTTACATCTTGATTCATTCTGGTTTGATTAGAATCAAGAAGAAATTGCCAAATCTCCTAACATGGTAAACTAGGATCACTTCAGTTAAAAGTGGGATAACTTCTTCATCATAAGCCCAATGATATTGATTCAAATTCAGGATGATTCTACACTGATTTATGAGTATAAATCAAGATTATTACATATTGATTCATTCTGTGTTGATTAGAATCAAGAAGAAATTCCCAAATCTCCTAACAGGGTAAACTGGAATCACTTCGGTTAAAAGTGGGATAACTTATTTATCATAACTCCAATGATATTGATTCAACTTCAGTATGATTCTCCACTGATTTCTGAATCCAAATCAAGATTCTTAAATCTTTATTCATTCTGGTTTTATTTGTGTCAAGAAGAAATTGTCAAATCTCCAAACAAGGTAAACTGGAATCACTTCGGTAAAAAGTGGGATAACTTCTTCATCATAAGTCCAATGATATTGATTCAACTTCAGGATGATTCTACACTGATTTATGAGTCCAAATCAAGATCATTACATCTTTATTCATTCTGGTTTGATTAGAATCAAGAAGAAATTGCCAAATCTCTATACAGGGTAAACTGGAATCACTTCGGTTAAAACTGGAATAACATCTTCATCATAACTCCTATGATATTGATTAAAATTCAGGGTGATTATCCACTGATTTATGATTCCAAATAAATTTTCTTACATCTTGATTCATTCTGGTTTAATTAGAATCAAGAAGAAATTCCCAAATCTCCAAACAAGGTAAATTGGAGTCACTTCAGTTAAAAGTGGGATAACTTCTTCATCATAACTCCTATGATCTTGCTTCAACTTCAGGGTGGTTCTACACTAATTTATGAGTCCAAATCAAGCTTCTTACATCGTGATTCATTCTGGTTTTATTAATATCAAGAAGAAATTGCCAAATCTCCAAATAGGGCATACTGGAATCACTTCGGTTAAAAGTGGGATAACTTCTTCATCATAAGTCCAATGATATTGATTCAACTTCAGGATTATTCTACACTGATTTATGAGTCCAAATCAAGATTCTTACATCTTTATTCCTTCTTTTTTTATTAGAATCAAGAAGAAATTGCCAAATCTACAAACAGTGTAAACTAGAATCACTTCGGTTAAAAGTGGAATAACATCTTCATCATAACTCCTATGATATTGATTCAACTTCAGGATGATTATGCACTGATTTATGAGTCCAAATAAAGCTTCTTACATCTTGATTCGTTCTGGTTTGATTAGAATCAAGAAGAAATTGCCAAATTTCTAAATAGGGTAAACTGGAGTCACTTCGGTTAAAAGTGTGATAACTTCTTCATCATGAGTCCAATGATATTGATTCAACTTCATGGTGATTATCCACTGATTTATGAGTCCAAATAAAGCTTCTTACATCTTGATTCATTCTGGTTTGATTAGAATCAAGAACAAATTACCAAATCTCCAAACAGTGTAAACTAGGATCACTTCGGTTAAAAGTGGGATAACTTCTTCATCATAAGTCCAATGATATTGATTCAACTTCAGGATGATTATCCACTGATTTATGAGTCCAAATCAAGCTTCTTACATCTTTATTCATTCTGTTTTTATTTGTATCAAGAAGAAATTGCCAAATCTCCAAAAAGGGTAAACTGGAATCACTTCGGTTAAAAGTGGGATAACTTCTTCATCATAACTCCTATGATCTTGATTAAACTCCAGGGTGATTCTCCACTGATTTATGAGTCCAAATCAAGCTTCTTTCATCGTGATTCATTCTAGTTTTATTTGTATCAAGAAAAAATTACCAAATCTCCAAACAAGGTAAACTGGAATCACTTCGGTTAAAAGTGGGATAACTTCTTCATCATAAGTCTAATGATATTGATTCAACTTCAGGATGATTCTAAACTGATTTATGAGTCCAAATCAAGATTATTACATCTTTATTCATTCTGGTTTGATTAGAATCAAGAACAAATTGTCCAATCTCTACACAGGGTAAACTGGAATCACTTCGGTTAAAACTGGAATAACATCTTCATCATAACTCCGATGATATTGATTAAAATTCAGGGTGATTATCCACTAATTTATGAGTCCAAAAAAGCTTCTTACATCTTGATTCATTCTGCTTTAATTAGAATCAAGAAGAAATTCCCAAATCTCCAAACAGGGTAAATTGGAGTCACTTCGGTTAAAAGTGGGATAACTTCTTCATCATAACTCCTATGATCTTGGTTCAACTTCAGGGTGGTTCTACACTGATTTATGAGTCCAAATCAAGATTCTTACATCGTGTTTCATTCTGGTTTTATTAGTATCAAGAAGAAATTGCCAAATCTCCAAATAGGGCATACTGGAATCACTTCGGTTAAAAGTGGGATAACTTCTTCATCATACGTCCAATGATATTGATTCAACTTCAGGATTATACTACACTGATTTATGAGTCCAAATCAAGATTCTTACATCTTTATTCATTCTGGTTTGATTAGAATCAAGAAGAAATTGTCACATCTACAAACAGTGTAAACTGGAATCACTTCGGTTAAAAGTGGAATAACATCTTCATCATAACCCCTATGATATTGATTCAACTTCAGGATGATTATCCACTGATTTATGAGTCCAAATAAAGCTTCTTACATCTTGATTCGTGCTGGTTTGATTAGAATCAAGAAGAAATTGTCAAATCTCCAAACATGGTAAACTGGAATCACTTCGGTTAAAAGTGGAATAACATCCTCATCATAACTCCTATGATATTGATTCACATTCAGGGTGATTATCCACTGATTTATGACTCCAAATAAAGCTTCTTACATCTTGATTCATTCTGGTTTGATTAGAATCAATAAGAAATTGCCAAATCTCCAAACAGGGTAAACTGGAGTCACTTCGGTTAAAAGTGGGATAACTTCTTCATCATAACTCCTATGATTTTGCTTCAACTTCAGGGTGGTTCTACACTGATTTATGAGTCCCAATCAAGCTTCTTACATCGTGATTCATTCTGGTTTTATTAGAATCAAGAAGAAATTGCCAAATCTCCAAATAGGGCATACTGGAATCACTTTGGTTAAAAGTGGGATAAATTCTTCATCATAAGTCCAATGATATTGATTCAACTTCAGGATGATTCTACACTGATTTATGAGTCCAAATCAAGATCATTACATCTTTATTCATTCTGGTTTGATTAGAATCAAGAAGAAATTGCCAAATCTCTATACAGGGTAAACTGGAATCACTTCGGTTAAAACTGGAATAACATCTTCATCATAACTCCTATGATATTGATTAAAATTCAGGGTGATTATCCACTGATTTATGATTCCAAATAAATTTTCTTACATCTTGATTCATTCTGGTTTAATTAGAATCAAGAAGAAATTCCCAAATCTCCAAACAAGGTAAATTGGAGTCACTTCAGTTAAAAGTGGGATAACTTCTTCATCATAACTCCTATGATTTTGCTTCAACTTCAGGGTGGTTCTACACTGATTTATGATTCCCAATCAAGGTTCTTAAATCGTGATTCACTCTGGTTTAATTAGTATCAAGAAGAAATTGCCAAATCTCCAAATAGGGCAAACTGGAATCACTTCGGTTAAAAGTGGGATAACTTCTTCATCATAAGTCCAATTTATATTGATTCAACTTCAGGATGATTCTACACTGATTTATGAGTCTACGTCAAAATTCTTACATCTTGATTCATTCTGGTTTGATTAGAATCAAGAAGAAATTCCCAAATCTCCAAAAAAGGGTAAACTGGAATCACTTCGGTTAAAAGTGGAATAACATATTCATCATAACTCCTATGATATTGATTCAACTTCAGGGTTATTATCCACTGATTTATGAGTCCAAATAAAGCTTCTTACATCTTGATTCATTCTAAGTCCAATGATATTGATTCACCTTCAGGATGATTCTACACTGATTTTATGAGTCCAAATCAAGATTCTTACATCTTGATTCATGCTAGTTAGATTAGAATCAAGAAGAAATTGTCAAATCTCCAAACAGGATAAACTGGAATCACTTCGGCTAAAAGTAGAATAACATCTTCATCATAACTCCTATGATATTGATTCACCTTCAGGGTGATTATCCACTGATTTATGAGTCCAAATAAAGCTTCTTACATCTTGATTCATTCTAAGTCCAATGAAATTGATTCAACTTCAGGATGATTCTACACTGATTTATGAGTCCAAATCAAGATTCTTACATCTTGATTCATGCTAGTTAGATTAGAATCAAGAAGAAATTGCCAAATCTCCAAACAGGGTAAACTGGAATCACTTCGGTTAAAAGTGGAAGAACATCTTCATCATAACTCCTATGATATTGATTCACATTCATGGTGATTATCCACTGATTTATGACTCCAAATAAAGCTTCTTACATCTTGATTCATTCTGGTTTGATTAGAATCAAGAAGAAATTGCCAAATCTCCAAACAGGGTAAACTGGAGTCACTTCGGTTAAAAGTGGGATAACTTCTTCATCATAACTCCTATGATTTTGCTTCAACTTCAGGGTGGTTCTACACTGATTTATGATTCCCAATCAAGCTTCTTACATCGTGATTCACTCTGGTTTAATTAGTATCAAGAAGAAATTGCCAAATCTCCAAATAGGGCAAACTGGAATCACTTCGGTTAAAAGTGGGATAACTTCTTCATCATAAGTCCAATTTATATTGATTCAACTTCAGGATGATTCTACACTGATTTATGAGTCTACGTCAAGATTCTTACATCTTGATTCATTCTGCTTTGATTAGAATCAAGAAGAAATTCCCAAATCTCCAAACAGGATAAACTGGAATCACTTCGGTTAAAAGTGGAATAACATCTTCATCATAACTCCTATGATATTGATTCAACTTCAGGGTGATTATCCACTGATTTATGAGTCCAAATAAAGCTTCTTACATCTTGATTCAATCTAAGTCCAATGATATTGATTCAACTTCAGGATGATTCTACACTGATTTATGAGTCCAAATCAAGATTGTTACATCTTGATTCATGCTAGTTAGATTAGAATCAAGAAGAAATTGCTAAATCTCCAAACAGGATAAACTGGAATCACTTCGGTTAAAAGTGGAATAACATCTTCATCATAACTCCTATGATATTGATTCAACTTCAGGGTGATTATCCACTGATTTATGAGTCCAAATAAAGCTTCTTACATCTTGATTCATTCTAAGTCCAATGATATTGATTCAACTTCAGGATGATTCTACACTGATTTATGAGTCCAAATCAAGATTCTTACATCTTGATTCATGCTAGTTAGATTAGAATCAAGAAGAAATTGCCAAATCTCCAAACAGGGTAAACTGGAATCACTTCGGTTAAAAGTGGAATAACATCTTCATCATAACTCCTATGATATTGATTCACATTCAGGGTGATTATCCACTGATTTATGAGTCCAAATAAAGCTTCTTACATTTTGATTCATTCTGCTTTGATTAGAATCAAGATGAAATTTCCAAATCTCCAAACAGGGTAAATTGGAGTCACTTCGGCTAAAAGTGGGATAACTTCTTCATCATAACTCCTATGATCTTGCTTCAACTTCAGGGTGGTTCTACACTGATTTATGAGTCCCAATCAAGCTTCTTACATCGTGATTCATTCTGGTTTTATTAGTATCAAGAAGAAATTGCCAAATCTCCAAATAGGGCAAACTGGAATCACTTCGGTTAAAAGTGGGATAACTTCTTCATCATAAGTCCAATGATATTGATTCAACTTCAGGATGATTCTACACTGATTTATGAGTCCAAATCAAGATTATTACATCTTGATTCATGCTGGTTTGATTAGAATCAAGAAGAAAATGTCAAATCTCCAAACAGGGTAAACTGGAATCACTTCGGTTAAAAGTGGAATAACATCCTCATCATAACTCCTATGATATTGATTCACATTCAGGGTGATTATCCACTGATTTATGACTCCAAATAAAGCTTCTTACATCTTGATTCATTCTGGTTTGATTAGAATCAAGAAGAAATTACCAAATCTCCAAACAGGGTAAACTGGAGTCACTTCGGTTAAAAGTGGGATAACTTCTTCATCATAAGTCCAATGATATTGATTCAACTTCAGGATGATTCTACGCTGATTTATGAGTCCAAATCAAGATTATTACATCTTGATTCATGCTGGTTTGATTAGAATCAAGAAGAAAATGTCAAATCTCCAAACAGGGTAAACTGGAATCACTTCGGTTAAAAGTGGAATAACATCTTCATCATAACTCCTATGATATTGATTCAACTTCAGGGTAATTATCCACTGATTTATGAGTCCAAATAAAGCTTCTTACATTTTGATTCATTCTCAGTCCAATGATATTGATTCAACTTCAGGATGATTCTACACTGATTTATGAGTCTAAATCAAGATTCTTACATCTTGATTCATGCTAGTTAGATTAGAATCAAGAAGAAATTGCCAAATCTCCAAACAGGGTAAACTGGAATCACTTCGGTTAAAAGTGGAATAACATCTTCATCATAACTCCTATGATATTGATTCACATTCAGGGTGATTATCCACTGATTTATGAGTCCAAATAAAGCTTCTTACATTTTGATTCATTCTGCTTTGATTAGAATCAAGATGAAATTTCCAAATCTCCAAACAGGGTAAATGGGAGTCACTTCGGTTAAAAGTGGGATAACTTCTTCATCATAACTCCTATGATCTTGCTTCAACTTCAGGGTGGTTCTACACTGATTTATGAGTCCCAATCAAGCTTCTTACATCGTGAATCATTCTGGTTTTATTAGTATCAAGAAGAAATTGCCAAATCTCCAAATAGGGCAAACTGGAATCACTTTGGTTAAAAGTGGGATAACTTCTTCATCATAAGTCCAATGATATTGATTCAACTTCAGGATGATTCTACACTGATTTATGAGTCTAAATCAAGATTATTACATCTTGATTCATGCTGGTTTGATTAGAATCAAGAAGAAAATGTCAAATCTCCAAACAGGGTAAACTGGAATCACTTCGGTTAAAAGTGGAATAACATCCTCATCATAACTCCTATGATATTGATTCACATTCAGGGTGATTATCCACTGATTTATGACTCCAAATAAAGCTTCTTACATCTTGATTCATTCTGGTTTGATTAGAATCAAGAAGAAATTACCAAATCTCCAAACAGGGTAAACTAGAGTCACTTCGGTTAAAAGTGGGATAACTTCTTCATCATAAGTCCAATGATATTGATTCAACTTCAGGATGATTATACACTGATTTTATGAGTCCAAATCAAGATTCTTACATCTTGATTCATGCTGGTTTGATTAGAATCAAGAAGAAAATGTCAAATCTCCAAACAGGGTAAACTGGAATCACTTCGGTTAAAAGTGGAATAACATCTTCATCATAACTCCTATGATATTGATTCAACTTCAGGGTAATTATCCACTGATTTATGAGTCCAAATAAAGCTTTTTACATCTTGATTCATTCTGGTTTGATTAGAATCAAGAAGAAATTGTCAAATCTCCAAACAGGGTAAACTGGAGTCACTTCAGTTAAAAGTTGGATAACTTCTTCATCATAACTCCTATGATCTTGATTCAACTTCAGGGTGATTCTACACTGATTTATGAGTCCAAAATCAAGATTATTACATCTTTATTCATTCTGGTTTGATTAGTATCAAGAAGAAATTGCCAAATCTCCAAACAGGGTAAACTGGAGTCACTTCAGTTAAAAGTTGGATAACTTCTTCATCATAACTCCTATGATCTTGATTCAACTTCAGGGTGATTCTACACTGATTTATGAGTCCAAATCAAGATTATTACATCTTTATTCATTCTGGTTTGATTAGTATCAAGAAGAAATTGCCAAATCTCCAAACAGGGTAAACTGGAGTCACTTCAGTTAAAAGTTGGATAACTTCTTCATTATAACTCCTATGATCTTGATTTAACTTCAGGGTGGTTCTAAACTGATTTATGAGTCCAAATCAAGCTTCTTACATCTTGATTCATTCTGGTTTTATTAGTATCAAGAAGAAATTGCCAAATATCCAAATGGGACAAACTGGAATCACTTCGGTTAAAAGTGGGATAACTTCTTCATCATAATTCCAATGATATTGATTCAACTTCAGGATGATTCTAAAATGATATATGAGTCCAAATAAAGATTCTTACATCTTGATTCATGCTGGTTTGATTAGAATCAAGAAGAAATTGTCAAATCTCCAAACATGGTAAACTGGAATCACTTCGGTTAAAAGTGGAATAACATCCTCATCATAACTCCTATGATATTGATTCACATTCAGGGTGATTATCCACTGATTTATGACTCCAAATAAAGCTTCTTACATCTTGATTCATTCTGGTTTGATTAGAATCAATAAGAAATTGCCAAATCTCCAAACAGGGTAAACTGGAGTCACTTCGGTTAAAAGTGGGATAACTTCTTCATCATAACTCCTATGATTTTGCTTCAACTTCAGGGTGGTTCTACACTGATTTATGAGTCCCAATCAAGCTTCTTACATCGTGATTCATTCTGGTTTAATTAGTATCAAGAAGAAATTATCAAATCTCCAAATAGGGCAAACTGGAATCACTTCGGTTAAAAGTAGAATAACATCTTCATCATAACTCCTATGATATTGATTCAACTTCAGGGTGATTATCCACTGATTTATGAGTCCAAATAAAGCTTCTTACATCTTGATTCATTCTAAGTCCAATGATATTGATTCAACTTCAGGATGATTTTACACTGATTTATGAGTCCAAATCAAGATTCTTACATCTTGATTCATCCAAACAGGGTAAACTGAAATCACTTCGGTTAAAAGTGGAATAACATCTTCATCATAACTCCTATGATATTGATTGACATTCAGGGTGATTATCCACTGATTTATGAGTCCAAATAAAGCTTCTTACATCCTGATTCATTCTGGTTTGATTAGAATCAAGAAGACATTGCCAAATCTCCAAACAGGATAAACTGGAGTCACTTCGGTTAAAAGTGGGATAACTTCTTCATCATAACTCCTATGATCTTGCTTCAACTTCAGGGCGGTTCTACACTGATTTATGAGTCCCAATCAAGCTTCTTACATCGTGATTCATTCTGGTTTTATTAGTATCAAGAAGAAATTGCCAAATCTCCAAATAGGGCAAACTGGAATCACTTCGGTTAAAAGTGGGATAACTTCTTCATGATAAGTCCAATGATATTAATTCAACTTAATGATGATTCTACACTGATTTATGAGACCAAATAAAGATTCTTACATCTTGATTCATGCTAGTTAGATTATAATCAAGAAGAAATAGCCAAATCTCCAAAAAGGATAAACTGGAATCACTTCGGTTAAAAGTGGAATAACATCTTCATCATAACTCCTATGATATTGATTCACATTCAGGGTGATTATCCACTGATTTATGAGTCCAAATAAAGTTTCTTACATCTTGATTAATTCTGGTTTGATTAGAATCAAGAAGAAATTGCCAAATCTCCAAACAGGGTAAACTGGAGTCACTTCGGTTAAAAGTGGGATAACTTCTTCATCATAACTCCTATGATCATGCTTCAACTTCAGGGTGGTTCTACACTGATTTATGAGTCCCAATCAAGCTTCTTACATCGTGATTCATTCTGGTTTTATTAGTATCAAGAAGAAATTGCCAAATCTCCAAATAGGGCAAACTGGAATCACTTCGGTTAAAAGTGGGATAACTTCTTCATCATAAGTCCAATGATATTGATTCAAATTCAGGATGATTCTACACTGATTTATGAGTCCAAATAAAGATTCTTACATCTTGATTCATGCTGGTTTGATTAGAATCAAGAAGAAATTGTCATATCTCCAAACAGGGTAAACTGGAATCACTTCGGTTAAAAGTGGAATAACAACTTCATCATAACTCCTATGATATTGATTCATATTCAGGGTGATTATCCACTGATTTATGAGTCCAAATAAAGCTTCTTATATCTTGATTCATTCTGGTTTGATTATAATCAAGAAGAAATTGCCAAATCTCCAAACAGGGTAAACTGGAGTCACTTCGGTTAAAAGTGGGACAACTTCTTCATCATAACTCCTATGATTTTGGTTCAACTTCAGGGTGGTTCTACACTGATTTATGGGTCCCAATCAAGCTTCTTAAATCGTGATTCATTCTGGTTTTATTAGTATCAAGAAGAAATTGCCAAATCTCCAAACAGGGTAAACTGGAGTCACTTCAGTTAAAAGTTGGATAACTTCTTCATCATAACTCCTATGATCTTGATTCAACTTCAGGGTGATTCTACACTGATTTATGAGTCCAAATCAAGATTATTACATCTTTATTCATTCTGGTTTGATTAGTATCAAGAAGAAATTGCCAAATCTCCAAAAAGGGTAAACTGGAGTCACTTCAGTTAAAAGTTGGATAACTTCTTCATCATAACTCCTATGATCTTGATTCAACTTCAGGGTGGTTCTAAACTTATTTATGAGTCCAAATCAAGCTTCTTACATCTTGATTCATTCTGGTTTTATTAATATCAAGAAGAAATTGCCAAATATCCAAATGGGACAAACTGGAATCACTTCGGTTAAAAGTGGGATAACTTCTTCATCATAATTCCAATGATATTGATTCAACTTCAGGATGATTCTAAAATGATATATGAGTCCAAATAAAGATTCTTACATCTTGATTCATGCTGGTTTGATTAGAATCAAGAAGAAATTGTCAAATCTCCAAACATGGTAAACTGGAATCACTTCGGTTAAAAGTGGAATAACATCCTCATCATAACTCCTATGATATTGATTCACATTCAGGGTGATTATCCACTGATTTATGACTCCAAATAAAGCTTCTTACATCTTGATTCATTCTGGTTTGATTAGAATCAATAAGAAATTGCCAAATCTCCAAACAGGGTAAACTGGAGTCACTTCGGTTAAAAGTGGGATAACTTCTTCATCATAACTCCTATGATTTTGCTTCAACTTCAGGGTGGTTCTACACTGATTTATGAGTCCCAATCAAGCTTCTTACATCGTGATTCATTCTGGTTTAATTAGTATCAAGAAGAAATTATCAAATCTCCAAATAGGGCAAACTGGAATCACTTCGGTTAAAAGTAGAATAACATCTTCATCATAACTCCTATGATATTGATTCAACTTCAGGGTGATTATCCACTGATTTATGAGTCCAAATAAAGCTTCTTACATCTTGATTCATTCTAAGTCCAATGATATTGATTCAACTTCAGGATGATTTTACACTGATTTATGAGTCCAAATCAAGATTCTTACATCTTGATTCATCCAAACAGGGTAAACTGAAATCACTTCGGTTAAAAGTGGAATAACATCTTCATCATAACTCCTATGATATTGATTGACATTCAGGGTGATTATCCACTGATTTATGAGTCCAAATAAAGCTTCTTACATCCTGATTCATTCTGGTTTGATTAGAATCAAGAAAGACATTGCCAAATCTCCAAACAGGATAAACTGGAGTCACTTCGGTTAAAAGTGGGATAACTTCTTCATCATAACTCCTATGATCTTGCTTCAACTTCAGGGCGGTTCTACACTGATTTATGAGTCCCAATCAAGCTTCTTACATCGTGATTCATTCTGGTTTTATTAGTATCAAGAAGAAATTGCCAAATCTCCAAATAGGGCAAACTGGAATCACTTCGGTTAAAAGTGGGATAACTTCTTCATGATAAGTCCAATGATATTAATTCAACTTAATGATGATTCTACACTGATTTATGAGACCAAATAAAGATTCTTACATCTTGATTCATGCTAGTTAGATTATAATCAAGAAGAAATAGCCAAATCTCCAAAAAGGATAAACTGGAATCACTTCGGTTAAAAGTGGAATAACATCTTCATCATAACTCCTATGATATTGATTCACATTCAGGGTGATTATCCACTGATTTATGAGTCCAAATAAAGTTTCTTACATCTTGATTAATTCTGGTTTGATTAGAATCAAGAAGAAATTGCCAAATCTCCAAACAGGGTAAACTGGAGTCACTTCGGTTAAAAGTGGGATAACTTCTTCATCATAACTCCTATGATCATGCTTCAACTTCAGGGTGGTTCTACACTGATTTATGAGTCCCAATCAAGCTTCTTACATCGTGATTCATTCTGGTTTTATTAGTATCAAGAAGAAATTGCCAAATCTCCAAATAGGGCAAACTGGAATCACTTCGGTTAAAAGTGGGATAACTTCTTCATCATAAGTCCAATGATATTGATTCAAATTCAGGATGATTCTACACTGATTTATGAGTCCAAATAAGATTCTTACATCTTGATTCATGCTGGTTTGATTAGAATCAAGAAGAAATTGTCATATCTCCAAACAGGGTAAACTGGAATCACTTCGGTTAAAAGTGGAATAACATCTTCATCATAACTCCTATGATATTGATTCATATTCAGGGTGATTATCCACTGATTTATGAGTCCAAATAAAGCTTCTTATATCTTGATTCATTCTGGTTTGATTATAATCAAGAAGAAATTGCCAAATCTCCAAACAGGGTAAACTGGAGTCACTTCGGTTAAAAGTGGGACAACTTCTTCATCATAACTCCTATGATTTTGGTTCAACTTCAGGGTGGTTCTACACTGATTTATGGGTCCCAATCAAGCTTCTTAAATCGTGATTCATTCTGGTTTTATTAGTATCAAGAAGAAATTGCCAAATCTCCAAACAGGGTAAACTGGAGTCACTTCAGTTAAAAGTTGGATAACTTCTTCATCATAACTCCTATGATCTTGATTCAACTTCAGGGTGATTCTACACTGATTTATGAGTCCAAATCAAGATTATTACATCTTTATTCATTCTGGTTTGATTAGTATCAAGAAGAAATTGCCAAATCTCCAAAAAGGGTAAACTGGAGTCACTTCAGTTAAAAGTTGGATAACTTCTTCATCATAACTCCTATGATCTTGATTCAACTTCAGGGTGGTTCTAAACTTATTTATGAGTCCAAATCAAGCTTCTTACATCTTGATTCATTCTGGTTTTATTAGTATCAAGAAGAAATTGCCAAATATCCAAATGGGACAAACTGGAATCACTTCGGTTAAAAGTGGGATAACTTCTTCATCATAATTCCAATGATATTGATTCAACTTCAGGATGATTCTAAAATGATATATGAGTCCAAATAAAGATTCTTACATCTTGATTCATGCTGGTTTGATTAGAATCAAGAAGAAATTGTCAAATCTCCAAACATGGTAAACTGGAATCACTTCGGTTAAAAGTGGAATAACATCCTCATCATAACTCCTATGATATTGATTCACATTCAGGGTGATTATCCACTGATTTATGACTCCAAATAAAGCTTCTTACATCTTGATTCATTCTGGTTTAATTAGAATCAATAAGAAATTGCCAAATCTCCAAACAGGGTAAACTGGAGTCACTTCGGTAAAAACTGGGATAACTTCTTCATCATAACTCCTATGATTTTGCTTCAACTTCAGGGTGGTTCTACACTGATTTATGAGTCCCAATCAAGCTTCTTACATCGTGATTCATTCTGGTTTAATTAGTATCAAGAAGAAATTGCCAAATCTCCAAATAGGGCAAACTGGAATCACTTCGGTTAAAAGTAGAATAACATCTTCATCATAACTCCTATGATATTGATTCAACTTCAGGGTGATTATCCACTGATTTATGAGTCCAAATAAAGCTTCTTACATCTTGATTCATTCTAAGTCCAATGATATTGATTCAACTTTAGGATGATTCTACACTGATTTATGAGTCCAAATCAAGATTCTTACATCTTGATTCATGCTAGTTAGATTAGAATCAAGAATAAATTGCCAAATCTCCAAACAGGGTAAACTGAAATCACTTCGGTTAAAAGTGGAATAACATCTTCATCATAACTCCTATGATATTGATTGACATTCAGGGTGATTATCCACTGATTTATGAGTCCAAATAAAGCTTCTTACATCCTGATTCATTCTGGTTTGATTAGAATCAAGAAGACATTGCCAAATCTCCAAACAGGATAAACTGGAGTCACTTCGGTTAAAAGTGGGATAACTTCTTCATCATAACTCTTATGATCTTGCTTCAACTTCAGGGTGGTTCTACACTGATTTATGAGTCCCAATCAAGCTTCTTACATCGTGATTCATTCTGGTTTTATTAGTATCAAGAAGAAATTGCCAAATCTCCAAATAGGGCAAACTGGAATCACTTCGGTTAAAAGTGGGATAACTTCTTCATGATAAGTCCAATGATATTAATTCAACTTCATGATGATTCTACACTGATTTATGAGACCAAATAAAGATTCTTACATCTTGATTCATGCTAGTTAGATTATAATCAAGAAGAAATTGCCAAATCTCCAAAAAGGATAAACTGGAATCACTTCGGTTAAAAGTGGAATAACATCTTCATCATAACTCCTATGATATTGATTCACATTCAGGGTGATTATCCACTGATTTATGAGTCCAAATAAAGTTTCTTACATCTTGATTAATTCTGGTTTGATTAGAATCAAGAAGAAATTGCCAAATCTCCAAACAGGGTAAACTGGAGTCACTTCGGTTAAAAGTGGGATAACTTCTTCATCATAACTCCTATGATCATGCTTCAACTTCAGGGTGGTTCTACACTGATTTATGAGTCCCAATCAAGTTTCTTACATCGTGATTCATTCTGGTTTTATTAGTATCAAGAAGAAATTGCCAAATCTCCAAATAGGGCAAACTGGAATCACTTCGGTTAAAAGTGGGATAACTTCTTCATCATAAGTCCAATGATATTGATTCAACTTCAGGATGATTCTACACTGATTTATGAGTCCAAATCAAGATTCTTACATCTTGATTCATGCTGGTTTGATTAGAATCAAGAAGAAATTGTCAAATCTCCAAACAGGGTAAACTGGAATCACTTCGGTTAAAAGTGGAATAACATCTTCATCATAACTCCTATGATATTGATTCATATTCAGGGTGATTATCCACTGATTTATGAGTCCAAATAAAGCTTCTTATATCTTGATTCATTCTGGTTTGATTATAATCAAGAAGAAATTGCCAAATCTCCAAACAGGGTAAACTGGAGTCACTTCGGTTAAAAGTGGGACAACTTCTTCATCATAACTCCTATGATTTTGGTTCAACTTCAGGGTGGTTATACACTGATTTATGGGTCCCAATCAAGCTTCTTAAATCGTGATTCATTCTGGTTTTATTAGTATCAAGAAGAAATTGTCAAATCTCCAAATAGGGCAAACTGGAATCACTTCGGTTAAAAGTGAGATAACTTCTTCATAATAAGTCTAATGATATTGATTCAACTTCAGGATGATTCTACAGTGATTTATCAGTCTACGTCAAGATTCTTACATCTTGATTCATTCTGCTTTGATTAGAATCAAGAAGAAATTCCCAAATCTCCAAACAGGGTAAACTGAAATCACTTCGGTTAAAAGTGGAATAACATCTTCATCATAACTCCTATGATATTGATTCACCTTCAGGGTGATTATCCACTGATTTATGAGTCCAA
>CAJHQQ010005235.1:0-18924 GCA_905132885.1 Moricandia moricandioides
AACTGATGGGCAAACTGAGGTAGTTAATAGGACATTAGGAACACTCCTGCGTGCATTCATTAGAAAGAACTTAAGAACATGGGAAGAATACTTGCCACATTGTGAATTTGCATACAATCATGCTATGCATTCTGCTTCTAAGTATTCTCCATTTGAAATTGTTTATGGGTTCAATCCCACCTCTCCTTTGGATCTAATGCCTTTACCTGAGTGTGAAAGGACAAGTCTAGATGGCAAGAAGAAAGCCGAGTTGGTTCAACAGATTCATGAGAAGGCTAGACTAAACATTGAGCAGAAGACCAAGCTGTATGAGAAGCAAGCAAACAAGGGGAGGCGTGTGAGAACCTTTGAAGTTGGTGACCAAGTCTGGTTGCACCTAAGGAAGGATAGGTTCCCCAACGAGAGGAAATCCAAACTGATGCCAAGGGTTGATGGACCCTTTGAGATCATTCACAAGATCAATGACAATGCCTACAAGCTTGATCTCCAAGGTAAGTACGATGTATCAAATAGCTTCAATGTCACTGACTTGGCTCCTTTTGTTGTAGATGGACCTGATTTGAGGACAAATCCTTTTCAAGAGGGAGGGGATGATGTGATCATGGACCGGATCACTAAGGAAGACAATGGGGAGAGTTTAGATGAGCAACAAGAAGCCACAATGCATCAACCATTTGATGAAGATACTCTAACCATTCAGGAAGGTCCCATGACTCGTTCCAGAGTCAAGAAGCTTAATGAGAATGTTGTTGGATTACTCACTTCACATCCACAACAAGAAGGTCTTGGACAAGGTTTGATCCGAGATGTCTTGATCACCATTCAAGCCATCTCTACACCAAACTGAGGTAGTGTCTAGGCAGACATGGAGTGCGTGCTCTTTTCCTTGCTTTTGGTTTTGTCCCACGAGGTTTTCTAGAAGGAAGGTTTTTAACGAGGCCACAACATGTCTACAAATCACCTAAGTGCTACACTCGGTCCAAGTCCAATAGAAGTTACTTGTTATTTCATTTTAAACTTTAGACTATAGTTTTTATTTCTTTCCTTTTTTGAATCATTGTCGAAACCCTAAGAGGCATGTCTCTGGTTTCTTATTTAAAGGGTCCCTTATGCCCTATTGTACTCACGCAACCTTTATCTATTGAAGTCATTCATCTTTTGCGGCTCTCTCTCTCTCTAAAAGAAGTGTGCCGAGTTCTGGTGTGTCATATCCAGAGTGAAGGGTGCTTAGTTTGGTGTGTAATATCCAAACCATTCACCTAGGAGTATCAAGAGTTCATTCATCCCTCTTGTGTCACCATCCGATCCACACGCCTTGAAGGACTTGAGTCTTTAGATTCGTTCTTGCAAGGATTATCCATTCCCATCAACCAAAGAGCATCCTAGGGACGCATCACATAGTTTCTGATAGGGACACTAAGTTTCTTAGTTACTTTTGGAAGACACTTTGGTCTAAGTTAGGCACTAAGCTTTTGTTTTCTACTACATGTCATCCACAAACTGATGGGCAAACTGAGGTAGTTAATAGGACATTAGGTACACTCCTGCGTGCATTCATTAGAAAGAACTTAAGAACATGGGAAGAATACTTACCACATTGTGAATTTGCATACAATCATGCTATGCATTCTGCCTCTAAGTATTCACCCTTTGAAATTGTTTATGGGTTCAATCCCACCTCTCCTTTGGATCTAATGCCTTTACCTGAGTGTGAAAGGACAAGTCTAGATGGCAAGAAGAAAGCCGAGTTGGTTCAACAGATTCATGAGAAGGCTAGACTAAACATTGAGCAGAAGACCAAGCTGTATGAGAAGCAAGCAAACAAGGGGAGACGTGTGAGAACCTTTGAAGTTGGTGACCAAGTTTGGTTGCACCTAAGGAAGGATAGGTTCCCCAATGAGAGGAAGTCCAAACTGATGCCAAGGGTTGATGGACCCTTTGAGATCATCCACAAGATCAATGACAATGCCTACAAGCTTGATCTCCAAGGTAAGTACGATGTATCAAATAGCTTCAATGTCACTGATTTGGCTCCTTTTGTTGTAGATGGACCTGATTTGAGGACAAATCCTTTTCAAGAGGGAGGGGATGATGTGATCATGGACCGGATCACTAAGGAAGACAATGGGGAGAGTTTAGATGAGCAACAAGAAGCCACAATGCATCAACCATTTGATGAAGATGCTCTAACCATTCATGAAGGTCCCATGACTCGTTCCAGAGTCAAGAAGCTTAATGAGAATGTTGTTGGATTACTCACTTCACATCCACAACAAGAAGGTCTTGGACAAGGTTTGATCCGAGATGTCTTGATCACCATTCAAGCCATCTCTACACCAAACTGAGGTAGTGTCTAGGCAGACATGGAGTGCGTGCTCTTTTCCTTGCTTTTGGTTTTGTCCCACGAGGTTTTCTAGAAGGAAGGTTTTTAACGAGGCCACAACATGTCTACAAATCACCTAAGTGCTACACTCGGTCCAAGACTAATAGAAGTGCATTTTTATTTCATTTAACTTATAAACTATAGTTTTGCTTTCTTTCCTTTTTTGGTTCTTAGTCGAAAACCCTAGAGGCATGTCTCTGGTTTTCTTATTTAAAGGGTGCTTTATGCCCTATTGTACTCATCGATTCTTTTCTATACAAGTTACTCATCTTTTGCGGCTCTCTCTCTCTCTAAAAGAAGTGTGCCGAGTTCTGGTGTGTCATATCCAGAGTTAAGGGTGTTTAGTTTGGTGTGTAATATCCAAACCATTCATCTAGGAGTATCAAGAGTTCATTCATCCCTCTTGTGTCACCATCCGATCCACACGCCTTGAAGGACTTGAGTCTCTTGATTCGTTCTTGCAAGGATTATCCATTCCCATCAACCAAAGAGCATCCTAGGGACGCATCACACTAGTCTTCTGTATTGTTTTGGATCATCAAACGGAGTGTCTTCATACTCCCCCTCACGCATGATTTTATAGCCATCTTCCAATGGAGTCCTTGCTGGTCTTTCTCCAAGCATACCTGCTCCATTCAACAAATCAAGTGTGTACTTTCTTTGGGATAAGAAGAGCCCCTCCTTAGATCGGCATACTTCTATTCCAAGAAAGTACTTTAGCTCACCCAAATCCTTGATATCAAATACAGATTTCAAGTAAGCTTTAGTGTTTTGTATACCTTCTTTGTCATTTCCTGTGATGATGATATCATCAACATACACAAGGATGACTACTATACCTTGTTGGCTATTGAGAGTGAATAGAGTATGATCTGCCTCTGATCGGTTGAATCCTTTTCCATTTAGAGTGGTGCTAAGCTTGTGGTACCACGCTCTTGGTGATTGTTTCAACCCATAGATAGCTTTCTTGAGTCTCCATACATTGCCTGGTTTAACCATGTCTTCTAGACCGGGTGGAGGGCGCATGTAGACTTCATCTTCTAGTTCTCCTTGAAGAAATGCATTCTTCACATCCATTTGCCATAGATCCCACTCCAGGTTAGTTGCAAGTGAGAGAATGATTCTGATGGTGTGAAGTTTGGCCACTGGTGCAAAGGTATCAAGGTAATCTTCTCCATAAGTCTGAGTAAATCCCCTTGCAACTAGCCTTGTCTTCTTTCTTTCTGGTTTTCCATTTGCTAGATACTTGATAGTGAAGAGTAACCGACTTGTCACTGCTTTCTTGCCTTTGGGAAGGTCAGTTTCAAACCAGGTATCATTCTTGATCATGGCATTCATCTCATCTTCAATTGAGTCTCTCCATTCATTGTCTTTCATGGCCTCTTCATAAGTCTTTGGAATGTAGTCTAGATCCAAGTTACTCATGAAGGCTTGATGTTCCTCTGGATAGTAGGCTAGGGAACACACTGCTTGAGCTGGATGTGCAACTGCATTAGCATTGAAGTAGACTCTTGTATTTTTCCAATTTTCTGGTCCATGTCTGATCCTAGTGCTTCTCCTCAATGGCTGCACTTGCTCTACCTCAGTGCCCACATCTTCATGTGGTTGTTGCTGTTCATGGATTTCTTCTGAGCCAGGTTGATCATGAACTTCAGAACCTTCATGCTGCATTGATTCTTCTGGTTCTGGTTGGTTTCCCCCCTCATGATCAACATGGATCTCATTCTCAACCGTATCAGCTTCTTGAACAGGAACTTTGCTTGGCTCCTCCCTTTCCTTAGTGTGACCACACCCAAGACTCTCCAAGATGATTCTCAAGTTAGTTGCTCTGTCTGAAGGTGCTTGGGAGAGGTCCTTAAGATTATCCCAGCTTTTCTCATCATAATACCCTTTAGACTCCACAAATTTAACATCCCTTGAGACCATCATTCTCCTAGTTTCTGGCACATAGCACTTGTATCCTTTTTGGTTGGCTGAATACCCAACGAATATTGCTTTGGCACTTCTGGCTTCAAGTTTATTTCTTTGTTCTCCTGGAAGCAAGACAAAGCAAAGACACCCAAACACACGCAAATGATCAATGGAGGGTTTTGTTTTATTGAGTACCTCATAGGGAGAGACATCATGGAGGATTCTAGTTGGTGTCCTATTGATCAGATAGCATGCTGATACCACAGCATCACCCCAAAACCTCTTTGGAACATTGGTGTGGAACATCATGCTTCTGGCAACTTCCATAAGATGTCGATTCTTTCTCTCAGCCACTCCATTTTGTTGTGGTGTGTATGGGCAACTGGTTTGATGGATGATTCCATGTCTGGCTAGATGGTTTTTGAATGCATGACTTGTGTACTCTCCACCATTGTCTGACCTAAAGATTTTAATCTTGGCATTGAAATGATTAGTGATATAGCTTTGAAAGTTTAGAAAAGCTTCTAACACCCTATCTTTAGATTGAATTAAAGTCAGCCAAGTGTACTTTGATTTCTCATCTATAAAGGTGACAAAGTACTTGTGGTTTTCCCTAGATACACAAGGAGCTGTCCAGACATCTGAATGGACTAAATCAAAGCAATGTTCATAGATGGTGGTTGATTTGATAAAAACAGACTTGCAATGTTTACCAAGAATACAAGCTTCACAGCTATCATTCTTAAAAGACAGATTAGGCAACATTAATCCTAAGGCACGAGAATGAGGATGTCCTAATCTAGCATGCCATAAAACATTAGACTCTAAAACAGAAGTAGAATTAAACGCATAAGAGGAATCTGATCTAAGCTTGGTTTCTTCAAGTAAATAAAGATCTCCTTTGCTCACACCCTTTCCAATCATCTTACTTGTCTCAATATCCTGAAAATGAACCTCATTAGGACTGAAAATCACATTGCAATTAAGGTCAGTAGTAGCCTTTTTAACTGAGAGCAAGTTAGATGCAAATGTAGGCATGTACAAAGCATTTGACTCTTTATCAAATAATTTCAACTTTCCTATACCCTCAATGGGTATTTTATCTCCATTTGCAATCATCACACTGCCTAGAGCTGGTTCAACATTACTAATTAGTCTAGCATCCCTAATCATATGATGTGAAGCTCCTGAGTCTATGATTAAAGGTCTAGCAGTTTGTGATGTGCAATGAATGGATTTTAAAGCATTATGAATATTACTACTAATGTTACCAGTGTTTGCATTGAGAGCTTTTATGAGAGCCTCAATGTCTGATTTGCGGATCAGGGCATCCTCCTGGTGTAGCTGAGAAGTAGTTCCAGCCATGGAAGAAGTTCCAGCCATGTGTGCAGTAGAGCTCATAGCCCTTCCTCCACTCTGTTGCTGCATTGGTTGAGCTGATGGCTGGACATTTTGGTGAGCAGCTTCATGTGCTCTAGCCTGGTTATACCTTGATGGTGGTCTAAGGTGAGGATGAAGAAGCCAGCACTGGTTCTTCATATGGCCGACCTTCTTGCAGTGCTCACATGTCACTGACTTCTTCCTATCTTCTGGTTTAAAGTAGGCTTTGTTAGCAGACACCATCTCGGCTTTGTTTGCTAAAGAGAGTTCACCTTTTCCACCAAATAGACCAACTGAACCTTGCTCCTTTTGGATTTGAGAGCACACTTCTTCTAAACTTGGTAGTTTCTCAGCCCTCAAGATGTGTTTGATGAGGTCATTGTAAGTTGGATTGAGGGTGAGTAGCAACCCAAAGACTTTGTCTTGCTCTCGCCTCTCATTCAGAATAGCTGGGTCTGTTGTACTCGGCCTCAGCATTTCTAGCTCTGCCCAAAGAGCTCTAAACTTCCCAAAGTGTGCTGTGAAGTCAGAGTCCTCCTGGTTCAGACTGTTGATGGCCTTCTTTACCTCAAAGACTCTACTGAGGTTGGAAATGTTTCCATACACCTTTTGAAGGGTGTCCCATAGCTCTTTTGCTGTTTCACAGTAAGAGTATGCCTCCATTATGGGGCCATCAAGTGAGCTTTGGATGATAGACAGCACCATGAGGTCCTCTTGACTCCATTTACCTTCATCTACCACCACAATCTCCTTGCCATCTTCTCCTTGGCTGGTTTGTTTTGGCGCCTCACCTGAGGTGATATGGGACCATAAACCTCTTCCACCAAGGGCATTCTTTGTCAATCTTGACCAGAGAAGGTAGTTTAAACCTTTTAGTGTCACTGGAATGACCACTTGTTTGTGTTGCTCCATGTCGACTTGTTATTGTCCAGTGGGTAAAAGAGTGTACCGAGTAGAAACTTGAATTTTGAACACTGGACAATATAGAGCACGAGCAACAACAGGCTAGTCTCTCTTTATATGGTGAGAATGTGAAGGAAACTGAAAGGAAAATGAGAAGAACTGATGAGATATAGCCCAGGAACTCGCAAGAACAGACCTATTACCCACTGGATAAAAGAGTGTTCCTTAGAGTTTGCAAGAACTAATCGGATAGAATGAAAGAGAGATGAGTGTAGAGTGTGTTTGCGGAAGAAATAATGAAGTTTAGGAGCTTAAAGCTCTGATACCATGTAAGTTTAGTGAAGAATAGGATGAAGAACACTTAAGAACAGAGGAGAAAGAGAGATATTGATCCGGGAACAAAGAGAGAGAGAGAGAGAGAGAGAGAGAGAGAGAGAGAGAGAGAGAGAGAGAGAGCTAGGGCTTTCACTCGACAGAATAGGAAGTATAGAAGGATTCTTATTTCCTTGGTTTGTTTACACTGATTTACACTCTTTAAATAGACAAGGCAAGACTAAAGAAAAGAATAAACAATGTGGGTCTGTCCGAGGGACAGTGACCTCTCACGAACGGCATCAACCCTTAAATGGGTCATGTGACTTAAACTATAAACAACTCTCAGGCTGTACTATAATATAAACTAATCCTTCCTTGTCTTGACTCTCCCCAACGGCCTTCTCAGCTCCAGACAAGTAAGTTTAAATGTTTCCTTTGCTTCCAAGGCACTCTAGGTCGAGTTAGGTAATTAGGTTATCCGTACAAGTTGTACGGACCAAGATGTCTCTTATTCTCTTCTCTTGATCTTCTTGTGATCAGCCTTCTATGTTTCTTCTGATGATCAATACCATGAAGTATTCTACTCTTTTTCCTTGCTTGGTTTTTATCCCTAGTGGTTTTTCCAAGTAAGGTTTTAATGACGGAATGCTTCATGGTATCCAAGCTTGACTGGTTCCCCATAGTCAAGCTTGAGGGGTAGTGTGAACATGAAGCAATAAACAAGACAAGAGGATGTAGTGTTGACATGAAGAAGTGAATGGCAAGAGATAAGAGATCAAGACAAGAGAAGTGTTCCGGATGATCAAGAGTGAACTGATCCGTACAGTCCGTACACATTGGACCTCCTAAGACCTAACTTGACTTACAAGACACACAAGAGGATAATCTGACCGGGAAGACTTATTTAAATATCTGTCTAGGCTTTAGCAAGAGAAAGGGAACGTTGGAGTCAAGACAGAAGAGAAGTCACATGTGTGGTTAAGGTTTGGATCAGAAGAGAGAGACACCAGGACCAGTCACTTTCACCTAAGCTGGACGAGCCATCTGCCTTGTTCAGACTTCTCTGCCTTGCTCAGACTGCTCTGCACGTCCAGACTGCCCTCTGCCTTGTCCAGGCTCAATAGTTTATTCATTTCCTAGTCAACTTGTTTTCTCTATTTATGTAAGCATCCTAAGAACCAAATCAAGCAAGGAATTGTATTCCTCATTAATCTATTCTCAGTTATCTCTCTCTCTCTCTTCTCTCACGAATTCTCTGTCTTCTCTCTAGTTCTTTCTGTTCTTCATCTTCTCTACACAAACCATCAACTAAATCCACTTGTTCTAACAATTATTTGATTCATTCTACGAGCTCTCTGAGGTTCCCTGGGTGTCTTCTCTGCTACCATGTGTTGTGTTAAAGGGACCATGACGTTCTGAACAGGCTGCTCTTCTTTATGAAAGATATGGGAGGTTACCTTGTCTTGATCTTCTTGGATAGGCGCAACTGGTGCTGGTTCTTGATGCTGTGTTTCAATGGATGGACGTGTTGTGTTGGTCCGTTTGATTTGCTTCTCCACATCCATCATTACTTGTAACAATGCCTCCTTATCCTTTTCATTGAATAAACAGAATTGTTTATCTTCTTTAAATGGCTTAGAGACTGTCTTCTCCTTGCTGTAACAGATTGGTTCCTTGCTAGATGATCCAATATCACTGAATGGACGTGATGTCATGCTGTCTTGTTGTTCGTGGACTGAGTTTGAAGAGCATAGTTTGGTCTCAGACTGCTTTCGAAGTACTTCCTTGTGGTATCTTCTTGGAACAACCTCTCTACGCATCATAGCCCTCAGCTTAGGCCATGTTTCCACTGGTTCCTTTCCATCAAGGCTTTCAATCTTCTTCTCCCACTCAAGGTAGGCATCCGGATCAGCCTTGCCATGGAATGGGGGTATCTTGATCTTCAAACCAGCAAGCTCATCTCCCTAGTTCATCCTTCTCTTTTGGACACGCCTATGTCTTCTTGAGGATGAACTGAGGTGCTCATACTCATCGTCAGTCTCCTCATAACCATCATGCTCTTGGCGAGTTGCATGAGATCTCTCCTCTCTCCTCTCTCTTTCTCTCCTAGTCTCTCGGTTTGGTACTTGGCTAGTAGCTCTCCTGATGTCTTCTCTAAGCTCTCTCCTGATGTCATTGAGGTTGGTCCTCATCATCTCGGTCATGGTTGCCACCATGTTTTGGTTGAGTTGGGCCGACATAGCCTCCATGAGAAGCTTGTTCTTCCTGACGAGTTAAGCTTCTTCTTCAGACTCGGAGACCATGCTTCCTGCACAAAGGTAAACAAAATAACCAGTAAAAGGTTTCTAGGAAACAAGACAAGCAAAAAGGAAAAAGAAAACAAGCAAAAAGGAAAAGCAAACAAGCTTGTTTTGCAAGACAAAAGTAAAAAGGATAATCGGCTAGAAAAAGGAAAAAGATTCAAGCAAAAAGGAAAAACTTCTTAAACTTTTTCCTAAACTCTTCTAAGGTTTTCTAACACCCTAATACTCTTATTATGCTCGTGTTCAAGGTGATAAACAAGCTAAACTAATGCACAAAGTGATCGACAAGTGAAGATATGCGGCTAGGGTTCTTCTCTCTCTAGGGTTTCCGCATGAAACCAAATAAGGAAAGTTTAAAAATCTTTGTCTAATCTCTTATGCAATCACGAGCAGCCCTAGTTAGATGAGTTCTACTGCTTATTCAAGATGTTAAAGATTAAACACGGATGAAACAACAAAAGAAAACAAGAGAGGATAGCGAGTACTTCCCAACCAAAGTTGCTCTGATACCACTTGATGCGTCCCTAGGATGCTCTTTGGTTGATGGGATGATGGATAGATCCTTGCAAGAACGAATCAGAGACTCAAGTCCTTCAAGGCGTGTGGATTGAATGGTGACACAAGAGGGATGGATGATCTCTTGATACTCCTAGATGAATAACTTGGATATGACAC
Organism: Moricandia moricandioides; assembly: GCA_905132885.1. Classification (NCBI taxonomy): domain Eukaryota; kingdom Viridiplantae; phylum Streptophyta; class Magnoliopsida; order Brassicales; family Brassicaceae; genus Moricandia; species Moricandia moricandioides. The sequence goes on from CAJHQQ010005235.1 coordinate 9,871, forward strand.
ACCAAACTAAACACCCTTAGGTCTCTGGATACTACACACCAGAACTCGACACACTTTCTAGAGAGAGAGCCGTCAAGATGAATGATACTTGTTTATTAAAAGGCTGGATGATTACAAGAGGGTGTAGAGACCTCTTTAAATAAGAAACCAGAGACATATCCCCTAGGGTTTCGACAAAGACCAAAAAAGGAAACTAGAGTTTAACATAAGCTTTTAAATGAAATGAAATAAAATGTAAACTTCTATAGTCTTGGACCGAGATAGGACTTAGGTGATGTGAAGACAAGTTGTGGCCTCGTTAAAAACCTTCCTCTGGAAAACCTCGTGGGACAAAACCAAAAGCAAGGAAAAGAGCACGCACCCCATGTCTTGCCTAGACACTAACTCAGCTTGATGTAGAGATGGCTTGAATGGTGATCAAGACATCTCGGATCAGACCTTGTCCAAGACTTTCTTGTTGTGGATGTGAAGTGAGTAATCCAACAACATTCTCTTTAAGCTTCTTGACTCTGGAACGAGTCATGGGACCTTCAGAAATGGCTAGAGCATCATCACCAAGTTGTTGGTGCAATGTGGCTTCATGTGGCTCATCTAGACTCTCCTTGTTCTCCTTAGTGATCCGGTCCATGATCACATCAAATGCACTCTTAAATGTTGCATCCTCAGCTACAAGCTCTTCAGGTTCATGCTTCCATTCTTTGGTGCTTTCCATGATCACATCACACAACAAAGCCTAGGAAAACCAAGTTATCTATGCAAAAGGTGCACTTCTTCAAGTTGGCATAAAGCTTTTCACTCCTCAAAACATTCAAGACAGCCTTAAGATGATCTAGATGTTCTCCTAAGTTCTTGCTATATACTAAGATGTCATCAAAGTATACTACAACAGAAATGCCTATGAATGATCTAAGAACATGATTCATTAACCTCATGAATGTACTAGGTGCATTGGTTAATCCAAATGGCATAACTAACCACTCATACAATCCATGTTTAGTTATAAAGGCAGTCTTCCATTCATCTCCTTCTTTCATCCTAATCTGATGATAACAACTTTTTAAATCAATCTTAGAAAAGATGCAAGAACCATGTAATTCATCAAGCATATCATCAAGTCTAGGGATAGGGTGGCGATACTTCACTGTGATGTTGTTGATTGATCTACAATCAACACACATACGCCATGTACCATCCTTCTTAGGCACTAGGAGCACTGGTACAGCACATGGGCTCAAACTCTCTCGGATATAGCCCTTCTCCATTAGTTCCTCTACTTGTCTTTGCAACTCCTTGGTCTCAACCGGATTGCTTCTGTATGCTGGACGGTTTGGAAGTGTAGATCCTGGAACAAAGTCTATCTGGTGCTCAATCCCTCTCAAAGGTGGTAAACCAATGGGATTGTCTTCTGGAAATACATCTTGAAACTCCTGCAAAAGAGAAACCATTTCACTCGGATACACCGGTGTAGAATCTGTTAAGTTCAATAGAGTCTCTTTAAACACAAGTAAGATAGCAGATTGTTTAGAGTTGAGAGTCCTTTTGATATCACCCATGTTAGCATAGAAGTTTGGCTGCTTAGTTCCAGCCGGTTTTAGATCAATCTCCTTCTTCTTTTGGAGTTGAATCTGATCTTGTTGTACTTCCTTGGGTGTCAAGGGAACCAGAGTAGTCTTCTTGCCCTTGAACAAAAAGGAATGCTTGTTGGTGAACCCATCATGGACCACACGCCTATCAGATTGCCAAGGTCTTCCAAGAAGTATGTGACCAGCTTGCATAGGCAACACATCACACAAGACTTCATCTTCATATCTCCCAATGGCTAAGGGAATAAGAACTTGACTTGAAACCTTCATGGTGCCTTCTTCATTCAGCCATTGTAACCGGTAAGGCTTGGGGTGCTTTTGAAACTTCAATCCCAACTTTTGGACCATTGTTTCACTCGCAGCATTGACACAACTTCCTCCATCAACAATGAGGCTGCACACTTTTCCTTGGACCAAGCACCGGGTGTAGAAGAGGTTCTCACGTTGCTCTAGCTCCTCAGCCTTGTTTTGCAAGCTTAGAAGCCTTCTTGCTACTAAAAGCTTCCCCTGGACTTGTCCTTCTTCATGTTCTTCTTTAGTGTCTTCTTGGTCAGACTCGGTGTTGTCATCTTCTGAGGCATACTCTCCATTCTCAAGCAAGATCATGACTCTCTTGTTGGTACACTCATTGGCATAATGTCCTCTTCCTTGGCACTTGAAACACTTGACATCACGAGCTCTGGTGTTGACATGAAGAAATAAAGAGCAAGAGAAGCAAGAGGATTTGAATTAGGCAATAAGAGGAGTTTACTTGGTTAACAAGACTGGCCGTACAACCTAAGTGTGACTTGCAAGCAAAGGAAGCCAAGAGTAAAGCATGGGCGAGTGTATCTCATTCAGAATACTCAAATATACTTGCCAAGGCAACTAGAGGCAGAGAATCTTTAGGGAGAGAAGTCACATGTTGTGTTAAGGAGAGTGGACCACTTAGCTCCTGTCCCTTTCCTACATTGCTGGACGTGCCTCTGCTCCTCCTCAGACTGTCCCTGCCATTCCTCAGTCCCTGGCATCCCTCAGACTGTCCCTGGCATCCCTCAGTCTGTCCCTGGCACCCCTCAGTCCCTGCCATTGCTCAGTCCCATTAATTTATGCTTTTCTTTATTCAAACTTGTCTGATTATTTTATGTATTGTCTGGTCTATATAAAGACATGTATCCAGAACTAAGAAAGGCAAGGAAATCATATTCTCTCCTTCTCTCTCTCTCACTCACGAAATCCCTCACTCTCTCTCCTGTTCTTACTATTCTTCACATTTCCAGCAACAAACTCTTTCTTAATCTCATTTAAACACTCACTAAATTACTAAAACTCACATGGTATCAGAGCTGTATGCTCTTGAGACCTAAATCTCCCTACTCTCTTTACTTACTTCCGCAAATTCTCTGAGTTTCATTTCTATTTTTGGCAAAGTTCATCTTGTTCTTCAGCTGTTCATCATTTCCAGCTCCAGAAATTGCCAAAAATGGAAAAGTCTACTTAAATTGAGTAAAGGTGATTTCGACCAAGAAAATGAAGAAGGAGAACCTTATTCCAGTGACCCTAGAGGGTCCTAACTATCTTGTATGGTCAAGAGTGGTCAGAGTTACCTTGGAAAGTCATGGACTTTGGGACAGCCATGTCATGGAGGCTGAAATTTCAAAGAGGATGGCTCAAGAGGATAGTCAGGCTACTTGTATGAAGCATGAAGCCAAGTGGGTTCATGAGGAACAGCAAGCACTTGGAATTATACACAGCTCTCTGTCTGAACAGATCTTGGAGGATCATTATCACATCAGAATCGCCAAGAATCTATGGGAGAAGCTTCAAAATATTTATGGGAATCTATGGGAGAGTCTTCAAGCTGTCTATGAGCAAGACAAAGTTTTCAGTCTTCTCCTAAACTTGGATTTACCCTGCAAAAGTCTGATAAGTCATATTATTCAAGAAAGGAAGCTGCCAAGTTCCCAAGGATGCCAGCCGAGTACATTTGAGCTCAAGGAGTTTGAGTATCAAGTAATTGAAGGAAGAACCATGTATTCAGCATTCTGTGGTGTTTCTAATGAAGGAGGAACATGGAGGAGTATGGCAGGGGCGACCGATTCTGATGGTCCAGTGACCAGAAGAGACTTTGATGCCTTTATAAAAGCTGCCAAGGCCCTTATCTCACCCAAGGAGGTTGGTAATTATTCTCCTGACTCTAAACCCATTATTATAGATTCAGGAGCTAGCCATCACATGATTAGTGATAGGAACCTGGTTAGTAATATCAAACCTGCCTCAGGGAATGTGCTTATAGCAAATGGTGATAAGGTTAAGATAGAAGGGATAGGGAACCTTAGGTTGTTTGATAAAGAATCAACTGCCTTGTATATGCCTCAGTTTACATCAAATTTGCTATCAGTGAAAAGAGCAACCGTTGATCTGAATTGTCAAGTTGTCTTTAGACCTGATGAGGTTGAGTTTCAAGACTTGAAGACAGGGCAGGTTATTGGTAGAGGGCACAGCCATCAGGAACTGTATCACCTAGAGAAGACTAAGATATCTGGTGCAACGCCTGCTCACTGCCTGATCAGTGCTTCTAATGGGGTTGAGAGCACAATATGGCACTCTAGATTGGGACATCCCCATACAAGAGCATTGAACTTGATGCTTCCGGGTATGGTGTTTCAGAATGATGAATGTGAAGCATGTATCTTGGGGAAGCATTGTAGGACAGTCTTTCCAAGGTCTAGCACTATCTATGAGAAGTGTTTCGACCTGGTTCATTCTGATGTGTGGACAGCACCGTGTCTTTCCAGAGAGAATCACAAGTACTTTGTCACCTTCATTGATGAGAAGTCAAAATACACATGGGTGACTCTGATTCAGACAAAAGACCGGGTGCTGGAGGCATTCAAGAACTTCCATAATCATGTTTTCAACCATTTCAATGCCAAGTTGAAGATCCTCAGGTCTGATAACGGTGGAGAGTACACTAGTCAAGCATTTAAGAAATATCTAGCTCAGCATGGGATCATTCAGCAAACTAGCTGATGCAATCCAGGATGAGCTAATCTTAGATGAACTTAATGATGAAGCTGAATGGATGCAAGAACCAAGTTACTATGAAGAAGATGATATGGACCAGACCCAAAATAAAGATGTTTCTCTCTCAGCCCAAAAGAAGTCCAATGACCAGAAAGAAGATCCATTTGTCATATCTGTTGGGCCCATCACGAGATCCAGGTCCAAGAAGCTTATTGAGACAAGCTCAAAGTATATTAGAATTCTCGAACTATCAGTACCACCCCTCTTACCTATATACTGATTATACTATGCAAACTTGATTAACCAAGAATGTCACTTGTACATATTTACACTACCACTCTAATCCCATTTGTTCTATGAAACTTGGTGTCTACTATGTAGATGCACGAGAGAATATCGCAACCAATTTGGTACACAAGATAGAAAAGTTAAAAGACCAGATAAAATGCGCACTACTAACCGTAATTAAGTTTTACACTACAAAATTCCCACACTTAGTAAACAACCCCCCACAAAAGAACTTTAGCCCACGCCCAGACGATCTGAATCTAATGATTTATGACGTTGAAACCGCTCACCTTACATATCGTGTTACAACCCCCCCCGCAATCGTCTGAAACCTATCTAAAATCCAACAATGCCAACAAATGCCCCATCGCATACAAACACAGATACTACACTACGCACCAATGGAATGCAGGCCACGTTGGTGGACTAAGCCAAAGGTAGTCCCCAATGACGCGTCTCCGCCACCGTACCAACTCCCTCAAAAGTACCAACCGTTCAACCGCCAAGACATGAAACCACCCTAACACTTGCTGGCAAACTTCACATCGACCCATAACTGGGACACAACCAACGACCCAATATGGACACCAATACACAGTATCGGTCGTACGGGCTGTCTCTTACAACAACATCAAACTTTACTTAGTGTTTTGTTGTCTTATATCTCTCTTTTCACCCATTAGCCTACACCACCTAACATGAGCTCATTAGCCACGATATGACATAGCCAAACGAGTACAACCGAAGGACTGTCGGTGTCTAATGCACGAGCTGAGAACTATCGCTTGTCCATCTTGTGTCCCTGAAAACCACATCTGCCTGGCTGTCCATCTGAAGAGTCTTAAACTCTCCATGTGCAAAGCAAGACCAACAGCTAATCCCAATCCAAATTTAACTTTATCAAAACAACATAATCTTGTCCCCATTGCTTCCTCTCTGTCAACAAGGAACTATGTGGTTAAGCGCTTCATTTGTATCATGCTTCCACATAATGTGGGTGATAAGTATCGCACACCTGCTACATCACGACTGAGTGAGATAGAGACAAACACCTTGGGATACGTATGTGGAGGAGGACACGGGTGAGGTGGCCTTACGGCAAACCGCGGTACAAACCCACGGTGCCTACCCGGGACCACAGCCAGACGAAGGGACGACAAAACGTGGCCACGCAGCCTCGGTGTGGGGAGCGGATGAAACGCACACCTGATCGACGTGCGGTACCGACAAACAGACAACGCCCGCCTAAAGGTATGAGATAGGCTCTAGGCAAGGTTGGAACACTGCCCCAACCACAACAAGAACAACCAGCGGGTAGGTGTCAATGGTGAGAACCTCAGAAAACTCATCTAAACAGACGGCAGGCGACAGTCGACTATGACGCATGCAGCCAAAAGGTACATGGTGCACCACAGGTCAGATCAACAACCGCTGGTGACGCCGTGTAGAGGTGCCGGAACTGAATAGCAGAAACCACAACATAAGCAAGGCCCGAGGTCGTCTCGAGGGAGGATAACACGGACCCCAGATGTCCCCGTGAGGCAAAGCCGGATAAGGTATTGCCGTAAGTTATGAAGACGAAGCCAGTGGTGGAAGATCTGCACAGAGAAGCTCAGGTCGGGATGGTGGTGGGCTGGACCACATCTACTGAACAAGAGGGGTCCTCGAGCGCCCACCACCTTGCATCCTTTGACGACTTGCCATGTCAACTGGCCTTGATCACCCAATTCGTATTGATATCAAGCGACCGAAGCACACCGTTGGTTACCCTGCGAGGTCACACCGAGTAACAAGCGATGACCGTGCCACACCCAAGACCAATCCAGACCCATGCCCTTTCACGTCTCTCACTCTCCTAGCCGAATATACGCACAGCAACTCTACAGGTCGAGATTCAGGGAGCCTCCGAAGTCCAGATTGTTATGTGCCCTGGATCCCCACCACACACCTCACCACGCAAAATCAAGTTGTTCTTAAGACGCAGCAACGCCCCGTGAATCACCAAAGAGAAATGAGTTTTTGAATAAAAATGGAGTTGAGTGTCTTGTCACAACAACACAATCTGCAACACCCAAATACAAGATTCACACTTATAAGGGACAAATACGAACAACATAATCCTATCACCGAATCCCCACGTGCGCAAATAAGCACATCCTTCGGAGAGCGTGTGTATCTAAGTGTCTTACACGCCGAATAGAGCACTTATGAGGTAAGAACGAAATAAGACAAGAAGACAGTAAGTTAAATTTATGTTGTTGGAAAAAAATAGAGAAAAACAAGCCGCGAGGTAAATTGAGGTTGGTTGGACCGAGATGTGGGAGGGTCCACAGGATGACGGCCCTGAGTAGTCAGGCCTCTTTTGTCCACAGGAAGATACCCTCGTATCCTCCACTTTACTTCTAAGCCGGATGTCAGAACTACCCGGCAAGCAATCCCTCTCCTCCCCGAGATGTAAAGCTCTTGAGTACACATCCGACAGGATCTCTAGGTCACTGGGCCAGTGACACGCTACCACGAGAAAGACAGGTCACTCGAACAGATATCCTCGAACAAATGGATCTTAGTGCTTCCCTGAACTCACATTTGGAATCCTATATCTGCGCCTCTTGCGGACCACTCTCTTCGTTCCATTGGGCGACACGCCCGGCGAGCCAACGGCGACCACTCTATGCCCGAGAACGCGGGAGGGGAATAACAAGGAGTGCCGGAATGGAAAGCCCCCACGGGAGGCAAAAAAACCAAAAAATTTTTTCTTTGAATTCTTGACTATTTATGGGATCTCATAGGTCACGACAAGTTACCAACCTACATCGCTTAACAGATACATAAGTAAGACCATCTCCATGAAGACTTGGATACTATCTTGGCAAATCCCTTGCAGACGTAACTCACCAAGTCATACAACAGTTCCACACCATTAGAAAAATCAACTCGAGCTGCATCCCACATCCTGGGTACACCGCAGCCAAAATATCAGCTAATTTGCTACAATCAGATATCCCTCATGCTCTGGATCATACGCATACTAGATTATTGTCCTAGAAAAAAAAATAGCTTCGACTGAATGTATATCCATCCCCCTCCACCGACATCCTATGCTAACCTCGTAGTATCATTACAACAGCTGTCCGGTGCATAATCGCCCACATGCGTTCGAAGAACATATTAGTGGGACAACGATTCTTCTGCCCATATTGGCCTACGCACGACACCACTCCCGGATAACTTTTGTTAGCTTGAAGATCAGAGATCACCCATGTGATTCTGATTCACTCGTGATCGTATCAAGGTATCTCCAACATATCTAATATTGAAAGCCGTTGAGCCACAGAACTTACCCTAGTGGGTGCCATGGTACACCTAAGCCTAGCATCACAAAAGTGATATCTCCCCCTACCCTGGGCGAAAGACCACGGTGCTTGTCCACACATCAGAATAACCAGGTCGAAACCACTCAACAAATCTTCAACTAGATAGTGCTAGACCTATGGAACAGGACTGTCCGACAATGCTTCCCCAAGCATACGTATCGAGGGCTATCACCCAATGGGCCACCAATCAATCTGTGAAAACTACCATACCCGGTACCCATGACAAGCAGTGGATCTAAAGCCCTTCACCATGGCTCTATGCCTGATGTTTGAGCCGACAGTGTAGCGCCCACCAGTCTAGAGTGACCAGTATTAGTCGCATCCTCTGACACCAACAACCCCCGAGTTTTACCGAAGCACCCTGAGATCACCCCGGCAGGTGATATTGTCAGGCGTCTGCACCAGACTTACTCTAGTCTTCTCTAGGATACAGTTCCTGATGGGCTGTGCCCTTACAATAAACCCTGCCCTGGTCTCAAGTTCTTTGAAACGACCGTCAGAGCCTCGATCAGGTCTTAAAGTACAAGTCCCAGACGTTTCCGAGCCGAATCAACACAGCAACCAAGGACCTCATGACCGGACTTATCTCTCTTTCACTAGCCAATAGCAGTAGGAAATTTCTGCGATGACAAACTGAGAGGACTCCCCCTGTAAAGCGAACCAACCACCATGACTTATATCTACATACCACGGCCAAGACAGGTTTGGATGTCTATAAAGTTCACACAAAACAACACTCCACAGGTTACCACTCACCACACTAAAAATTCTATCTACCCACATACCCCTAACAAGGCACCATT
>CAJHQQ010005236.1:0-18903 GCA_905132885.1 Moricandia moricandioides
TGACCGATATCAATAGACCTTCTCTCCGGGTATTCAAATGGGCCCTAAAGCATGGGCCCATATCCGTTTACGGTGACCATGATAATTGTGACTTAGTTTTCGCACAGCAGGTGGGTCAAACCTGAAATGTGTTTGCGTTCCAGTCTCGTCTCCTTACCACTCAACCACAATCACCCGGTCAAGTAAATATATATTGAACGACTAAAATCAAACCATCAGATCTTGATAATCGTTCGTGCATCGAACGACCCTTACAAACTCAGGTCTTATCAAAAGCGAACTGAAAAACTCCATAGATGTGGTGCGCCGAACATATACGTGTCCTCAATATCTTTTGTCATGAAAGACGATATGCGGCAAAATATTGTCCCGGAGGCGAAACCATCTGTTCGTGACCGTTTAATCATTTCCCATCCAATAGATGAGAATAAAGTAACATCTTTACTTCTTCAGCCTATTAGAATTAACCATCTTCTAATGGTCTCGGGGCAACTGTTAGAGCAGGACTTATCACATAAATCTGCTTCAGGAAAGGCCTTAAAGCACAACTTACTAAATCACAAATCCGTCGGCAAAAGACAACTATTTTTGCCACGAGGGATACCTTGCAGCCAGATGTAGCGAGCTCTAAGTCTGTGGATAACAACTAAAGACATGGTCACCTCATGGTCAAATGATTATGAAATAGGCAGAGATTTCTGGAGTTAGGCACGGTACGTGCACCCTATATACTCAGGGTAGTTGGAGTGAGCTGATCACATTAAGGACAAAGCCAAGATCATTAATACGTATCTTTTTGGGAGACTGGCTTACTCTAAATATAGATTACTCTCTATCTCTGTGTATTCCTTTGTGCTTTTATTCTTTTTTTTTTTGGATTCATCATAAATAATATATCAGTCTAATTAGTGCAAACTATCTTAGATCAACTCATAAAGATATTTTCCCCACTGTTTCCCTAATCCTTACTCTATTCATATTAAATTTCTGATTGCGAGATTTAGCTCCCACAACGAAGATGAATGGAAGAAATCGTTTAAGACGCGAGAAAGACTGTTTGAATGGCTCATTATGCCTTTGGGTTGTCTAACACACCAAGTACCAAGTACGTTCATGAGGATCATGATCAAACATTATGTATTTTTGTCAGGAAACTTGTTATCGTCTACTTTGACGATATACTGATATTCAGCGAGTCATTGGAAGCACATATTTGATCATTTGCGACATGTCTTGGATGTCTTACGGTGAGAAATTTATTTGTAGAACGACAAAAGTGTGCTTGGGGTGTGGATCAGGTACTCTTCTTGGGTATGTGGTCTCCAACTAAGGCTTAATAATGTACACAAGTAAAGGCTCGGAGATACGTAGCACCCACGAGTTTTTCTTTGTTTGTGTCCCACACCAATACAGTCGCAGAGATATGTTGCTTCCACTGTCTCAGAGATACGTAGCTTCCATGAGTTAGCGTTGTTTTACTGTCGCTTCGTATCTCATTTCAGTGCAATAATAGCAGCAATCACATATTGTATGAAGAGTTCTTCCTTCTACTGGACCACACCAGCTGATGAAGCTTTTGTAATGATCAAACAAAAGCTCACAATGGCTCATGTCCTAATTTTACCGGATTTCTCTGCCATGTTTGAACTGCTTTGCAAAGCCTCTAAGATTGGTATTGGTGCTGTTCTCAGTCAGAATTCATGCCATGTTGCATATTACAGCTAGAAACTGTCTAGAGATCGAAGTCGTTACAGTACATATGATGTGGAATTCTATTCAGTGGTGCAAGCTATCTGACATTGGAGACATTATTTAGCACACTGAGATTTTGTACTATTTACTGATCACGATGCTTTGAAGCATCTTGACAGCTAAATAAAAATATCTTCTCGACATGCTAATTGGATAGCTTATTTGCAGCAGTTTACATTCACCATCCGGAACAAGTCAGGCAAACTTAATCGTATGGCAGATTTTCTAAATCAAAGACATAGTCTGCTCACAACATTACATGCATCGATCACTGGTTTCACTTCCTTTGCAGAATTGTATGTCTCTGACCCTAATTTTGCAAAATCTGGGTCGAACTACAGTTGAGGATTTGCGATGACTACTATTGTTGAGGCCCAACGACAATTCAAGCAAAATAGATGGACCCAACACGTGTTATTGTAAGTGTAACTAGTTTAACCATCATAAAAACAGGTTTCTCGTTAAAAGTAAATTTGAAGCTACCGCTTTCTTCGACACCTCTGGCATCTAATCTTTCTCTCTCCACCACGAAGATCTGGTACTGCTGCAATGCCTTTTTGCATCTTTTCGCGACTGAATCTTACATCTTTAACACCAAGTTGAAAATATCATGGGCATCTTGAAAGATTAAAAAACAGAATATTTTCTTGACAGCATAAAGCCCCAGATATACTTATCCTGCTCTTAATCTATCAAACAAACCCAAACATCTTAATTCATCATCCGTCAGAGATTCTTCACTCTATACATCCATTTAAAGTGGGTGAAGCATTAATCTCCTTTGATAGAAGAACCAAGCATACTTAATGACAAAGAAAGATTCACATCAAACTCCATGGAAGTTAACTCCATCCGATATCATCGGAGAAGTCCATGGAACATGAAAAAGGCCAAAACAAGATTTATCAAACAACTAAAATCAGAGAAATCAGAAACATCATGAAGAAACGCTCTGATATAGTTGAAAAATACACGACAAAATTTTCCAAACCAAGTTCCTTCCAAGGAATTTCATTTATTTGAGCTATTATCTGGTGAACGTAGTAGAAATCCTTCAAAGAAATGGGTGGCTGAGTTTCTTCCCAGATAAACATGAGCAACAAGCTTCATTAAGCGAATAAATAGTGGTCCAAAATCTCTGGTTTGATGAACGATGATCCTATCAAACACTTGAGCAATGGGAGTGTCACGTAATTTTCATTGAGTGAATACGTTCATCTTGGTTTCGAAAAAGGTGCATCCATATGATGTGTAAGAAAGCTGAGAAATCTACTGCTAGCTTCCATTTGACATAAATTCAATGAAACTTCCGTCAAATCGATGGAAAGAACTCTCAAGATCTTGAATTTTTTTATTTAATCTAACTATTTTCTACTATTTACAAGAATATCACGTGGCGAAGGTAAAATGGTAGTGTTTTCAAAGTTAAACATTAAAGCTTGAAAATCTAAGACATCAGTTTGTGAATTATTTATTGTGACTTACAAGCATCATATATTTCTTGCAGATACAAATCTTTATGCAATGGAACAATTGATACAGTAAAAAGGATTCTACTAAACTTACTTGAAAATATAAGGAAACAAAGATGAGATACACTCAAGCAAGAATACGGAGAAACCAAATGGCTGATGAATCTCAAGCCTACTACTTGTGAAGATAACATGAAGAAATCATCAAAAGTTGTTATAGTTTCAGTGTGAGGAACATTTATTGAGAGCAAATCAGGAGCACCTGAATTTTGTAAGAAAAGAGAGGATCAAAGCAATCTTCACAGTTTCAATATTTTTTAACTTTCTTTTGTGATGATAATGTCTTTAAATTAAGTATCAGCTTCAGCTGAGAATTTCTGGTGCTGGACTTAGCATTCATTCGGAAGTAAGCAAATTAAGTAAGCTGGTTAGAAGTTTCTACATCGATTTTCGAACTCCATGTAGATTGGATTTATGCATATTATGATTCAAAATCATATCAACAAAGTACACAAACATATTTTTGTAATCAATCTAATTGTGTTCTTAATATCATTCGCTGAGACAACAAAAGAGTCCAGCACCAAATTGTAGTCCTAACCCACCAATCGGAGACAGTTAATTATTGAGTCACTTAAGAACCATACCAAACATCATGGTTTTTTTTGTCAAACATATACTGGAGCATCAGCTTCGAAGCTGGTCAGCAGTGAAAACGAATATGATCGAATCACACAAGCCTTAGTGATCTGACTAAGAAATTGTTAACAAAGACCAAAGAAACATAACTATTCAATTCTCCAATACCATTAATTTCTCTCACTAACTCTTCAAAATAGATTAATTATGCCACGACTAGTTTCTTCTTTAGGTTCTCAATTGTCTGTATTAAGACAAAAGAATCTGATCCGATGGTACATCGATAAACAGAGCAAAATAAATATAGTTCGCAAGCTCATGTCTAACTCAATCTCAAGAAAATTAGAGCCATCAATGAGGAAAATCTAAAAAAAAAAACTTATTAAGATCATATTATCTAATACAATATATTCATTGTACAGAGTTTGGTATGTAAAGAAAGTATTTTTATAGTGTTAGCCAATATTGAGCAAGATACCCCGGAAATAAAACAAGAAAAAATCTTCGCAAAGAAATATGAGGATTTTGGTCTCTCAACTATGTGATCAAGTCATTTAGCAAAAAAAAAAAAAAAAACTATGTGATCAAGTGATATTATAATGTTTTCAGATACCTTTGTAGTTCTAAATAGAATTGTACCCCAAAAAATTGTGTATATACATTCAATAATCTAATAATATTTAAACTGTACTCCCTCCGTTTCATATTAAGTGTCATTTTAGAGAAGTTTTTTTGTTACAAAATAAGTGACGTTTTCAATTTTCGATGCAAAATTTATTAATTTTATGTTGCAGTTTATTTTTTTATTGGTTGAAATATGGTTAAGTGTATAGGTAATCGTATTTTTATATAGAAAATATGCAAAATTAATTGTTTTCTTAATCTGTGTGCAAAAACCTAAATTGACACTTATAATGAAACAGAGGGAGTATGATTTATATTTTTAAACACAGTTTATACATTTATTACTATACAAAATAGAAAAAATAGTAACCTTAAAATACAATTTTTAAATATATATATATATATATATATATATATATATATATATATAATTTAGGAACGAAAAGGAAATATCATATAAATGTTAAAGTGTTAGATTAGAAATATTGTAAAGTATTGGGCTAATTCATTTTATATTTAAATAAATTAAAATATGACTTCTTTACACCAAGACACCACCCATCTTCCTTTTCACGTTGCGTCAACTTATTCTATTATACAGTTTCACCATTTGATTATTTGTTCCACCAAAGTTTATTTCAGTTTGTATGATGGTCCAACTTAGGTATTTACTGCGTCTCATTATAAGGAGTTTGTCACTGTAAATCGATTTACTTAACTTTAGATCTGAAGTCCAAAAAGTCTCATTAAAAAACTGACTTACTCAGTTACAAAGCCCAAATACAAACCTCATCAATACAGATGACAACTCCCAAAATAAACAATATCTAAACAAACAATTGTTAGTCTTATGTACGAGTTGATGAAAACAAATCTCAGTATCTACAATAAAGCATATATAACACAATTCTTTAACGAGATATAATCTCAAACAATAAACACACACACAAATATATACCATAAACAATCAAATATACATGTTTCGAAAAAGCAATATTTCGCCCGAAGCGCGGACTAACCACTAGTAATAAATAAACTTAATCGTTTGATGTGTCAAAAAATTTTTTTATTGCATTGCCGTAAATTTTGCATCCATGAAGGTTCGAGGATAAGCAAAATATAGGGTCTGGCTGGTGTAAACACAACGGTTGCCAATGCGGCTGAAGGAGTTTGCGGATGTGGTTGGTTGTAGCTTTGAGTGTTATTAAGCGATTTACACGACTGGTATAATGGTTTAGAAATTAGTGTGTTTGTAGGCTACTTATGACTGGTTGATTACCAAATGCAATAGTAGTTTATCATTGATTAACAATATCAACACTTTATATAATTATAAAATATTAAAAATTATATTATTATAGGAGGTTTGAAACAGTTTAAAACGATTTATAGCGTCTTTGTGATTGTTGCAAAACACCAACGACCACTATCAACTGCAGAAGTTGCGTTTATGGGTGATAATGGGAAAAACCAATAAGGCCCTTAGTAGTACAGAATTCACATGTTTCCAAAAAAATTTCTCTTTTCTTGTAATTCTTACTTCAATTGAAAACTAATTGTTTTTACGTGATCCGTTAATGGAACAAATTGAAACAAAATTCATTCAAAAAGTTCAGGAAATTTTTAAGCAAGTTTTTGATGACCGCCTGACCTTTAGGGTCTGTTAATGGGAAAAACTATGTCAAATATATTGTTTTATAGTTTCTTTTTGTCGGCTGTTTTATAATTTTATAATCAGTTTTGTTTCTTACTCATATGTTTGCCTAAGATTTTAGTAAAAGCGTAACAGTTTTATTTTGTATTAACAACTTACATTTTATGAGATTTTGAATATTGATAGGTACACATCGGCGACTATATACAAACCACCTAAACTATACATTTTAGTTAAACTTTAATGTGGGAAGTGGGAACTATAGTCTACAGTTTACTTTAAAAAAAACTACATTTTAACATGCACTTTGAAAGTGCGGATATAATTTTGTTGAATAATTTCGTATAAATAATTACATAAAGTTATTTATTTTTGATTAGATAGAACATAAATTGAAAACTTACTATTATGATTTTTGGCAAAAAAATGTGCATATTTTAATTTTTGTTTTTCTTTTGCATAATATATTAAGTATTATCGGTAATGATAAATTTTCTAATTGTGCAAAGATTTTATTTTATACTAAATAGGTTAAATAGGACAATTTTTTGTCCACATAAAGTCAAAATTTTATATATAATATTGAGAGCAAATCAGGAGCACATTTATTTTGTAAGAAAAAAAGAGGATCAAAGCAATCTTAACAGTTTCAATAATTTTAATTTTCCTGTGTGACGATTATGTTTTTAAATTAAGCAAACCAAGTAATCTGGATAGAAGTTTTTACGTCGAGTTTCAACTTTCATTTGGAAGTAAGCAAACCAAGTAATCTGGATAGAAGTTTTTACGTCGAGTTTCAAGCTCCATGTAGATTGGATTTACGCATGTTAGGTTTCAAAATCATATCAACAAAGTAGACAAAAAATTTGTTGTAGTCAATCTAATTGTGATCTTAATATCATTCGCGGAAACAACAAAAGAGTCCAGCACCAAATTGTAGTCCTAATACACCAATTCGAAACAGTTAATTATGGAGTCACTTAAGAACCATACCAAACATCATGGTGTTTAGTCACACAAGCCTTAGTCAACACTGAAAACAAATATGATCGAATCACACAAGCCTTAGTCATCCGCCTAAGAAATTGTTAACAAAGATCAAAGAAACATAACTCTTCAGTTCTTCCACACCATTAATTTCTCTCATTAACTCTTCAAAATAGATGAGTTAATGAGAGATATTAATAAAGAGATGGTACTATATGAATTGAACCTACTTTCTAGTTATAAGGATATAAAGCGTTGAGTGTAAATAATTTAATTTATGTTAACTTGTTGGAATGACGAAGAAAGAAGCAGTTTCAGAAAGTGATCAAGGCGACATGTGCAAAGTTAGTACAAAAGAAATGATGCACAGAGAATGTACAAGGAGGATCATGAAATCTGCAATGTCCGGGTCTGCCTTGAATCACCAAAAGAAGAATGTCCAAAGTCGGGTCAAGATAACTTTGGTGAAAAGTCTATGCAAAAGTGTAAGGACCATGTTGGTGCAAAGATAGGAAGTTCCTGTCGACCAAGAACATGTTCAGAAAGTGTTTGGCGCCAAAAGAGTTCAGTTTGAATTCAAAAGAGATTACATGTTGCCTTAGCCAAAGAGCTGTTGGGTCAGCTCACTTTCAAGCCATTTTGGACGTGTCATTCTCTCTATCTAGCCTGCTCTGAACCTTACTTCCCCACAAGAATATTTTTTTAGTTTTGTTTACTTTGTTAGTTGTGTATTGTCTTGTTTGTCTTGTTGTAAGGCTATAAAGCCACCCCATTGCATACATTTAGAAACGAATCTCACTCATAATCTCTCAAATCTCACTTAATCTCTCTTATTCTCCATTGTAGTCTCTTTGATTCTCACTTAGTCTCTTATTCTCTTCCGCTTTAAATTTGACCACTCTCTGTTCTAAACACCTCTCACACAGCATAATCTGTTCATTTTCACATGGTATCAGAGCTCCCAAGCTTCTGAAACTCAAAGCATCCGCAAATAAAGCATAACTCTCCCTCATTGCTGTTTCAAACCATTAGAGAGGTTCTGTCTAGCCAGTTGTTGAATCTCTTCAAGAAGAAGAAGACAACAACCATGGTGTGTCCAGAGGCATCCCAAAGGTCTATCTCCTTCCTCCTGCTCAGAATGAAGATATCTCTTGAAGAAAGAAGGCTTTGGAGATGTTTCGCAAGCAAAACTCCAAACCAAGCATGTACAAGCAAATTTTATGTTCTTTCCAAGATGAAGGTGGCGCCAGGTAATCAAGAAGAAAGGAGCGATCTTAAGCATGAGTGGTTCCAAAGGAAAATCACACACAAGGAAATGGAGTGGGGTAGAGAACACAAACTCCAATTCTGTCAAGTTCAAGTGAATTGTGTGCTTTGGAGGTTCAAAGAACCAGCTCAGGTTCCTTGGTTGTAAGTTAACCTCCTAATCCTTAATAAGAGCTTTTGTTGTTATGTCTGGTTGTATTGAGTGGTGTGTTTGGTATACTTGGGACAGATTCAAGTTGCTAGAGTTGTTGAACCTAGTTTTTGTCCCATGATACTTAAGTTGTGTGTGTTGTTCTATTTTAAATTGTTTCTAAGTTTGCTAGCATGGTTATGACTAGTTCATGTCTTAGATTAATTCTTTGTGTTGTCTCTGGTCTAAGCGAGTTATTTAGCCTTTGTTTTGTGTCTTGTTGCATTGCTAGATGTCTAGGAGGGTTTCCTAGTCTTGTAATGCATTCATAAGTTGTTTAGGTTGATTAAATGAGTTGTTTAGTCTCTGGTTTTGTCATTTGAGCTTGTTATTGTTTAAATGATCATAAAAATAGATAAATGTGTTGTAATTGATGAGTTATCATTCTTGAACATTTATTGAGTTTGGTTGCATGGATTTGAAATGAATGAGTTGTTTAGATTCAGTCCATTGCATCTTGTTAAATGTTATGGATCAGAATTGGTGAGTTATCAAGGTCTATTTTTCATGTACACAAGAGGTGCTCATTGTCCATCACCAACCGAGACAAAGAAGAAGGCTTTTGCCCATGTGTTCAGAGCCTACACATTATGTAAATTCCTGACCATGTAGAGAAAACTTGTGTGTAGAACCAGTTGACTTAAGCGCTGGCTGTTTGGTTGTTGCGCTCCTGGTTCAAGAGACACGCAAGGAAGACTGGTGGTTTAAGGTGATAGGGCTTGATATTTACCACTATTGTGCCATGATATCATCTCTATTTATAGTATATTATATGTGCATGGAGTATTTTTTAGAGTATTTTCAGGTTCAGGTACGTTCTGGAGAACGTTGGTGATTCTAGAGCTTTTAGAGATGCATAACTTTGCAGATTTGTTAGATGTTTAGCTATGGTTGGAAAAATCCCACGGTGTGATGGAGCTGTAATTTTGACAAAAGATAGAGATTTGAGTTAGATTTCCAATGCCGCAGGTTTGAGGTCCATCGGACTGTTAGATCTAAAGTTATGCCCAATTTACTGAAGAGTGGTCTGTTTGCCTCGCGAGAGGAAGCTGTCGAGGGAATGAATGAGTGCCGATCAACGGAACAACCTTACCATCGATCGACGGTGATCCCAGAAGACACAACCGACTTGTTTTATGGCTGATTTAAGCCCAAATGTCATGGCAAGTTACCAGAATATCCCTGCACGAGTTTAGACCTAATTTATATAGTTTTCTAAGCCATTGTTGACGGCTAATCTTTTTATTCATTGTCTTAAGTTTTGGAGAGAAGATCAATTCTCCATCAGAGATTTATTGGAACCCCTTTGGTTTTATATTTATTTCTATATCTATTATTTATTCAGACTATGATTTGTGTTATTGCTTCCATGTCTGAGTAATCATCTTGTTAAGTTTAGGGATTTCATGTTCTTAATGTCAAACTGATAGTCATAGGATTGCTAGGTTGTCTATTGATCTCTACACCAAGGTGTCTTGTAATACTAGGATCTAGAGTAGTGTAATAGCACTAGATTTTGACTGATTGCTTGAACCTAGAATCATAGGAAAATTGAGAGGCACGAGAGTGCAATTAATTAACGGAATCCGGGCCCTGTGTGGATTAGATATCTAGGCGCATACAAGAGTTTTTCTAGGATCTATTTGAACATTATCTATATGTGTTTTAATGTTTGTCTGAGGTAGTATCGATCGATACCCAAGAATTGGTATCGATCGACGCTCGATCCTTGTTTGCATGCGAGAGCTGGAACATAGAACTTAGGCATCTGATTAGTAATTGCATGCGAGAGCTGGATAACTTGTTTATTCTTAGCATCCTTGGTTTGTGTTTTGAATCTATTGATTTATAAATCCATAGACTTAGTTATTTCATCTTATTGTTATCAATTCAATCACCTCCTTACTTGTATACTATTACTTCTTTAATAAATTGTTTGCCTAGCTTAATCTAAACATCGATAGTCTAATGTGTGCCCACGCTCCCTGTGAATTTGATCCCTAAGTACTACAACTGAACTTCTTATTCGAGAGTGTAAAAAGTAGCTTATAGGTTTAATTTGAGAGTGCATAATAAAAGCTACATCAAATTTGGTGTCGTTGCCGGGGAGCAAGGATTCGCCATTAGACTCAATTTGTTTGATTTAGTCTAGGTAATTTTCTATATTAGTTTACTTACATCAATTTTTTTTCTTGTGTTTCAGGTACATACTAGTACCAGGAAGCAATGAGGAGAGGATTCTTGCGTTCTTCAAAAAAGGAACCTGCTGATTCGCGCACGATCCATAAGTCTACGAGGGCAGTCGACGCCCTCCAAGGAATGATCACTAGCAAAGAGAAGCGAGCATCAATCGACACCAATACTTCACCGCCGATTGATGCTAACATCATGACATCGATCGACACCCACCCTTCACTGTCGATCGATACTAATTGCGAGAAGATAGAGAAGGTCGAAGTACTCATACTGAGAGTTGACAAGAATGGCATCATACGGGACGAAAGAGGTCGTGCGCACAACAGTGCAGGGAAATTGATTAATGTACAGGGGACTGCAATCCCTGATGCTACTGCTTTTACTATGAATTCTGGGATTGAACGACAAAAGGCACTTAGAGACTACAACAGGCCTGAGGATTCCTACACCAAAAAGTCTACGATTCGTCGTTCTGCACCACAAAGGAATGTCTTTGAGCTGAATCCTGCATATATTTCTCTTGTGGGTCAACATCCTCTTCATGGTCTTCCTCATGAATGTCCTAGTAACCACCTCGAATCATTCGATGATTTAGCCTCGACCATTAAGTGCAATGGAGTCTCTGAAGATTACTACTTCTACAAACTATTCCCATACTCTCTTGCTGGAGAAGCAACATGTTGGTTCAAGAGGTTGCCACCAGGATCTCTCACTACCTGGATTTACATCACGAACGCCTTCCTCACCAACTTTCTCTATGATACTGAAGCAAATATGAAGATCGAGATGGAATCTATGATGAGATATATGGTAGATGAAGAAGAAAAAGATGGATATGGAGAGCTGAGCAGAGTAGAAGAAGCCGATATTAGTGATTCGACTTCAGAATCGATCGACACTAAGACTTCAACGTCGATCGACGTTAAGACCTTAGCATTGATCGACACTAACCCCGGTTATCGATCGACACCACTCGACATCCATGAAAGATCGAGTTATCTTCAGGACATTGCAGACTCGACACTAGGTAGCACTGATTTATCAAGTTTTTATCATTATCCAGATGTAGAAAAAAACAATTTGGGGATTTGGATTCGAGTAAGAAAGCCACTATGGAGCTGGAAGAATGGTTTGAAGATATTCATCAAAACTCGGAGCAGAAGATTGATGACGATCAACACACTTCAAGAATAGATCTGGAAACTTTACCAAAAACTAGCATTGATATGCACCCACCTAACTGCATCGATCGACACTACACAACTGATATCGATCGACACTTATTATTGGACGAACCAAGTTACACAGTTGAGCTGGAACCAGTTGAGCTGGAACCAGTTGAGGAGAGAATGCACAAGTCTGAGACCTCACTCCTTGCTGTCCCTGAACATCTACGACCACCTATCTGCACAGAAGAAGCTGATGGTTTTCACAAAAGAGCGAAGATGGTATATGACCTTGTGAAGTTTATGGTTCTTAATGCTGTTTTGAAGTTGAATTTCCTATTCCACCAGATGGAAGTGTGCATATGGATCCCTACACAGAGGTATTTTATGATCTTCAGCATACATTTGTTTCTCAGAGAGTATTGAAGTATGAAGGTAACGTTGACCAAGGACCATCGATCACAACATCGATTGACACCATTATTGGTGAATCGATCGACGCAACCATTGGAAAATCGATCGATCTCAACACTAGAGCGTCGATCGACACTCATCACGGATCAGAGCATAATGAGTTTGGAGTGTTTGGTAATCTTTTTTGATGGAGGAACCACGATATCAGATAAATTTGGGGGTAAGAAGAGGAAGAATTGGAAGAACAGAAAAAGGATCAAGGAAGGTCCTCAATTATCATTGATTTCCCACTTCTCATATGGTGTCAGGAAGTACATAGTGCGCAGAAAATGCTTCTCGAAGCCATTTGGAAAGCTTCGAGCACTTCTTATTGCTGAAATGATAGACAAAGGAGAAGAGTCAATGGATGCTTTCACAAAAGGGTGATGAAGCTGAAGATATTGGACATTGGGAATTGTTTTGGAGCAAGTTCCCAATCTCATTCGGACTGAATCAGAGTTTCCAAAACGTCGAGCTAAAGACTATAACCAAGCGTTGAGTGGGAGGCAACCCACTGTTTAGTTAATTTTAATTAAATTTTATTTTTCATTTATTACTAATTTTTGTATTTATTTATTTCAGGTTAAAAAAAAAGATCAGAGGAAGATAGTTTGCGCAGAGCATCGATCGACACTTGATCAATGTCGATCGACGGATCAAACCGAGCATCGATCGATCACCACTTAGCTGTGTCGATCGACGGTCACCATCAGCAAGAAAGTATATCTTTTTTCCTTGTTAAATTTGGTACTTATGATTTATTTTCACCAATCTCAGACTGTATAACACTAGTGATAGTGTTGTTTAAGTCTGGCGGAGGTATTACTGTATTGTGTTCTATTTTGAGTTTTATAATTAAAAAAAATGGAATAGAGTAGAAACTACCAGGTGTACCATCGATCGACACTGAAGAATAAACATCGATCAACCATGGATCATAACCATCGGTCGACATCAACATCATGACATCGATCTATACTCTCTTACATAGTCTGGTATCGAGTTTCTCTCTTATGCTATTTACTTATGATTTGGTTTTCCTTAACCAATCCGGGACGGATTACACTGGGGATAATGTAATTTAAATCTGGAGTTTGCTGATCCTATTTGATTTGTTTTGAGTCTTATTTACTATATATATAAGATTTTCAAAAAGTTTTATTAAGTCAAGAAGGGGACTATGATCAAGATTTATTATTGACTAACCACACTTTAGCACCATTCTTAGAAGGTTTTTTGCAGAGATTACTAGAGATACCAAAGTGGATCATCCTGCCACTATATCACATTTACTTAGAAAGTTTGAAGGAACCAAAGCTGATTTCCAACACTAATTCTGACATTATTTGTTTGCTTTGGCATTTGGTATACAGTGGATCGGATTTCTTCTGCAATTCTGGAAGGTAAAAAGTCTGTGTGCTTCTGATTCCCCTCGCTCTCCCCTTCAGATTTTAAAAAAGGAGTCGAACATGATCTTGTGGCTACAACCATTAAAGCTTGATTCATATGATCCTAGAAAGAGTAAAGGTCAAAAAGAAGTGAACATGATCTGGTGGCAAAAACCATTAGGGCTTGATTCATGGAAGCCTAGCAAAATATCTCAGTCAATGAAAAAATAAAATTATATCCTCAAAAGAAGGGATACATTGACTAAGAAGAAGTGAGAAGATAAAGAGGAAAGGAACCAAAGAAGACTACTTGTGTGTTCAAATACATGCAGGGGTAAGAGTCCATATATCCTTTGATCGATACTCCCAAGGTAAAGTCTATAGTTTTATTTTATGCAAAGAAATGAAATTAGTAGAGGGGCAAGTCAGATTAGAATGTATTTAGTTGCTATACTAGGATATGGTATATAAAGTTTCTTTGTTCTTGACTTGATAGGATGTGGTTGCAACAATGCAGGGTGATAGTTATACTTAGACATTATGTGAGTCTTCGCTTTTAAAAAACTCTTTCACAGGCTTTGTTTGCTTGAGGACAAGCAAAAGGTTAAGTCTGGGGGAGTTGATAGGGCCTGATATTTACCACTATTGTGCCATGATATCAGTCTTATTTAGAGTCTATTATATATTTTTGGAGTATGGTTCAGCCCTTCCCATGGTGTGATGGAGCTGAAACATTAACATAAGATAGAGATTTGAGTTAGCTTTCCAATGCCACCGGTTTGAGGTCCATCGGACTGATAGATCTGAAGTTATGCCCGAGTTACTGAAGAGTGGTCTGTATGCCTCGCGAGAGGAAGCTTTCGAGGGGATGAATGAGTGTCGATCGACAGAATAGCCTTACCATCGATCATCGGTGATCCCAGAAGACAGAACCGACTTGTTTTGTTGCCGACTTAAGCCCAAATTTCATGGAAAGTTACCAGAATACCTCTCCACGAGATTAGACCTAATTTATATAGTTTTCTAAGCCATTGTTGACGACTAAGCTTTTTATTCATTGTCTTAAGTTTTGGAGAGAAGATGAATTCTGCTTCAGAGATTGATTGGAACTCCTTTGATTTTATATTGATTTCTATATCTATTTTTATTCAAACTATGATTTGTGTTATTGCTTCCATGTTTGAGTATTCATCTTGTTAGGTTTAGGGATTTCATGTTCTTAATGTCAAACTGATAGTCATAGGATTGCTAGGATATCTATAGATATCTACACCAGTGTGGCTTGTAATACTAGGCTCTAGAGTAGTGGAATAGCACGAGAGTATGACTGATTGTTTGAACCTAGAATCATAGGAAAATTGAGAGGCACAAGAATGCAATTGATTAAGGGAACCCGAGTCCTGTGTGGATTAGATATCTAGGTGCATACGAGAGTTGGTATAGGATCTAGTTGAACATTATATATATGTGTGTTAATACTTGTCTGAGGTAGTATCGATCGATACCCAAGCATTGGTATCGATCGACGCTCGATCCTTGTTTGAATGCGAGAGCTGGAACATAGAACTTAGGCATCTTATTAGTAATTGCATGCGAGAGCTGGATTACTTGCTTATTTAATTTGAGTTCTAGAATTTGATCTATAAATCCCTTAGCATCCTTGATTTGTGTTTTGAATCTATTGATTGATAATCCCTAGACATAGCTATTTCATCTTATTGTTATCAAACTAATCACCTGGTTACTTTTCTACTATTACTTCTCTAATAAATTGTTTGCCTAGCTTAATCTAAACATCTATCGTCTATTGTGTGCCCACATTCCCAGTGGATTCGATCCCTAAGTACTACAACTGAACCTCTTATTTGAGAGAGTAAAAAGAAGCTTATTATAAGGTTAATTTGAGGGCCTTTTTGCAAAAGTAACTCAAAATTTGGAGTCAAACAGAAAACTAACATTTTCTGTTTGACTCATTTTTTTTTTGAGATTTTCACCCCACACCTGCATTTTATCTACGAAAATGCCATTAACTTTTTTTTTTGGTTTTTCGAAAATGGCTTCTTTACTTACCTCGTTTTGGAGCTTTTAATGCCCTTTAATGAATAGTTCAACAACGTTGTACTACCTGTTATGAACTAAAAACAATATTTCTTTCACTTTCTCTCCATATTCATCCAAAAAACTCAAGCTTTTGATTCAAAATATTTTATGGTTGACAGAGCCATATTTCTTTCGTTTTGACTTACGGTTGCTTTCGTTTGAGGTTCTGGGTGGTTGGAGAAGACCATGTGTACAAACGAAGTCATCTCACCTAGTTTAAGGTACGAATTTGAATTTTTTTCAAGATCTGTTCGCGTAGAAGACTTACTTGTAAGTCATCTGTATGTAGAAGACTTACTGATAAGTCTTCTAGTCAAAACGAAAGACTTAATCTAAGTCGTCCGACTTTGTTTGTTAAAAAAAAAAACTCCAGACGACTTATATATAAGTTATCTACGAAAAAGGGCTAGTTTTGCATTTGACCGAATCGTGTTAGATCTTTAACTATTGCTGGACGACTTATAATTCAGTCGTCTCTGCGAAAGTTAAAATTTTAATATTTTATTCAAACTAGACGACTTAAACGTAAGTCGTCCTAGGTTAGTTTTGTAATTGAAAAATAAACTTGAAATTTAACTTTCTCCAGACGACTTAAATGAAAGTCGTCCAGCCAGAAGACTTAATTTAAAGTCGTCCGGGAAAGCAAAGTCGTCCAGAAATTTTCCCAAGTTTTCTGGTCAAACCTTGCTTCACCCGGACAACCTTAAATTAAGTCGTCTGGCTGGACGACTTTCAATTAAGTCGTCTGGAGAAAGTTAAATTTCAAGTTTTATTTTTCAATTACAAAGCTAACCTAGGACGACTTACGTTTAAGTCGTCTAGTTTGAATAAAATATTGAAATTTTAAATTTCTTAGAGACGAATGAATTATAAGTCGTCCAGCAATAGTCAAAGATCTGACACGATTCGGTCAAATGCAAAACTAGCCCTTTTTCGTAGACAACTTATATATAAGTCGTCCGGAGTTTTTTTTTAATAAACAAGGCCGGACGACTTAGAATTAAGTCGTCCCATTTAATTTTCAATTACAAAAGTGACCTCTTTAGACGACTTACCTTTAAGTCTTCTGGACGACTTACTTCTATGTCGTCTGCGGCAATGTTTAGTGAACTTCTTCATTTTCTCTATGTTTACTAATGTGTTTTATTTTGAATATTTGCAGATGATTCGTCAGTTACATGCAGTGTATGGAGAATGGTTGTTGAAAGATTGCCGTTGGGATTTTGTGGTTGATGATCTCAAAGGAGCAAGATTGTTTTTATTGAATGAAGATTCAACACATGCTGAACTTGTTGCAATGGCTCAAGAAGATTATAACCTGGACATGAGAACAGTGACTGTGGAGATTAGCTACTCATTACCAGCAGAAATGATGATGGCTCCAGGCAGTCCTCCCATTCATGTTACAGGTGATAAACAAGTTCGAAACTTGCTCGAGATACTCAAAACGCATAGAGTATGTCTTTGTGTATCAAGCCGCAGCAAGGTGGAAACGGTTTCAGAGAAAAGGGAAGAAGCTGGTGAATGGTTTGAAGATGTTGGTGATAATGATGAAGCTGGTGAATGGGAAGAAGATGTTGGTGATAATGATGAAGCTGATGAATGTTTTGAAGATGTTGGTGATAATGAGTTTGTTGAAGATGAAAATCAAGATGGGGAGGAGGAAAATGGGGAGGAGGATGCTGGTAACTCTATTGTTGGTGAAACGGATCAGAATGGTGGGGATTACAGTCTTTATGGAAAGGTTCAAGATGAGGACGAGGAAGATGATGATAATATTTGTTTTGAAGAAATCAAAAAGACATATGGTAAGACAAATGCTATTGAAGGAGGAAAATCGGATGGTACCAGTATCTATGTCAACCAGAGTTTTGTTAGCAAGGATGCACTGCTTTCAGAGCTGCGGTTGGCAGCAGTGAGGGGTAGGTTTTCTTTCAGAATATACAAATCAACGAAAACTCTCCTTGTGGCAACATGTCGGGTTAGCGGTTGTGGATGGAAGATCAGAGCGAGTGTGAAACATGGGACAAACACGTTTTGGGTAACAAAGTATGTGGAAACACATACATGCTCAGTGGGAGACCGAATCGCTCAGCGGAGACACTGTACTCCGAAGTATGTTGGTAGTCTTTTCATTGATCGTGTTGGAATCATTGATGGGATAACTCCGCAGCATATCACTGATGCAATGAGGAACATGTTTGGCATGGCGCTTGATTACACCACTTCATACAGAGCACTGTTATATGCACAAACATTGGTGAGATGATCAGCAGAAGAAGGGTATTCGTGTCTGCCATCATATCTCGAGTAAATCTCCATTGCAAATCCTGATTCTATCACGGCTATAAAGCTTGATTCTATGAAAAGATTTAAGTATCTATTTCTCTCTTTTGGAGCTTCTATCAAAGGTTTTAAGTATCAGAGAAGGGTCATTGTGGTGGATGGAACTCACCTAAGTGGAAAGTATGGAGGTGTTATGTTAGTTGCAGCCGCACAAGATGGGAATTTTCAGATATTCCCATTGGCTTTTGGGATCGTGGATGCTGAAGATGATCCTTCTTGGGAATGATTTTTCACAAAATTGGCTAGTTGTATATCTCATGACAAGCCTCTGGTGATAGTCTCCGACCGGCACGCGGCCATTAAAAGTGTGTGTGATAAGGTGTTTCCTTGGGCAACCCAAGGAATATGTTATTATCACCTTCAAGATAACATTGTCAAAAAGTTTAAAGGGAAACATCTCTTGTACTTGGTGAAAGGGGCTGCTTATGCTCACACGGTTTACGATTTTGACCGGTACATGGCTGAGATACAGAGTGCAAACCCGGAACTTGCAACGTATTTGGAGAATGCCAACACCAGCCTATGTTCAAGGGTTTATTGTAAGGGGAACAGATACAAACCATCTTCTCCACAGCTTCCACCCTATCGGACAACTTCCTAATCTCCTTGAGGAAGTTTGTAAACCCATGTTTCATACATTCAACTACTTCCTTGAACATATTTGCCATCT
>CAJHQQ010005237.1:0-18901 GCA_905132885.1 Moricandia moricandioides
AAAATGAAATAAAATGCAACTTCTATTAGTCTTGGACCGAGAATAGCACTTAGGTGATATGTAGACAAGTTGTGGCCTCGTTAAAAACCTTCCTCCTGGAAAACCTCGTGGGACAAACCAAAAGCAAGGAAAAGAGCACGCACCCCATGTCTTGCCTAGATACTAACTCAGTTTGGTGTAGAGATGGCTTGAATGGTGATCAAGACATCTCGGATCAAACCTTGTCCAAGACCTTCTTGTTGTGGATGTGAAGTGAGTAATCCAACAACATTCTCCTTGAGCTTCTTGACTCTGGAAACGAGTCATGGGACCTTCAGGAATGGCTAGAGCATCCTCACCAAGTGGTTGATGCCTTGTGGCTTCATGTGGCTCATCTAGACAGTCCTTGTCCTCCTTAGTGATCCGGTCCATGATCACATCACCACTGCCTTGCTTTGTTCCATTTCTAAATGCTATTATCCAGCGGGTAAAAGGGTGT
Source organism: Moricandia moricandioides (assembly GCA_905132885.1). Lineage (NCBI taxonomy): Eukaryota > Viridiplantae > Streptophyta > Magnoliopsida > Brassicales > Brassicaceae > Moricandia > Moricandia moricandioides. Next base: position 479 of record CAJHQQ010005237.1, read on the forward strand.
TCTTGAGAGAAAGGATTAGGTTTCTGATTACTTAAGTAGAAGGGAACAAGGGAACAAGGGAACAAGACAAGAGTAAGATAAACTCGCTTGTCTCAAGAAAAGGAGATGAAAAGAGGTGAAGAACCGTTGATAAACTCGCAAGAACAGAGCTAATATCCACTGGATAAAAGGGTGTTCTTCAAGATAATCAAGAACTGATCGGTTGAAAAGAAAGAGTGAGATGAGTAGAGCAACTTTGCGGAAGAGATTAATGTGGTTAGGAGCTTAAAGCTCTGATACCATGTAAGTTTAGAGAGAAATAAGATGAAGAACACTGAAGAACAAAGGTGAGAGAGAGTCTGAATCGTGAGAATAGAGGAGAGAGGAGAGAGTGATGTTTGTAGACAAGAGAATAGGAAGGAGTTCTTTTTCCTTGCTTCTGAATAAGCTGAGTACACGAGATATATAGGCAAATTGCCTTCAGTACTAAACTGAATAAACAAAAGGAATGAATATAATAATGTGGCTCTGGTCGAGGCTCTGAAGAGAGAAAGGGACAGGTGCTGAACGGTCTGGTTGCAAGTGGGTGCAGCTGCACATGTGACTTTTACTATAAACAACTCGCCCTTGTCTTCTTGCTTCCTCCCGGTTCTCTCCTATAAACAATCACCAAGAGCGTGGTACCACAAGCTTAGCACCACTCTAAATGGAAAAGGATTCAACCGATCAGAGGCAGATCATACTCTATTCACTCTCAATAGCCAACAAGGTATAGTAGTCATCCTTGTGTAAGTTGATGATATCATCATCACAGGGAATGACAAAGAAGGTATACAAAACACTAAAGCTTACTTGAAATCTGTATTTGATATCAAGGATTTGGGTGAGCTAAAGTACTTTCTTGGAATAGAAGTATGCCGATCTAAGGAGGGGCTCTTCTTATCCCAAAGAAAGTACACACTTGATTTGTTGAATGGAGCAGGTATGCTTGGAGAAAGACCAGCAAGGACTCCATTGGAAGATGGCTATAAAATCATGCGTGAAGGGGAGTATGAAGACACTCCGTTTGATGATCCAAAACAATACAGAAGACTAGTGGGTAAGCTTATCTACTTAACTATCACCAGACCTGACATTTGCTTTGCTGTGAACCAGGTGAGCCAGCATATGCAAGTACCAAAGGTTCATCACTGGAAAATGGTAGAAAGGATACTCAGATACCTCAGTGGAGCTCCTGGCCAAGGGATATGGATGGGATGCAATGGCAATACAGAAGTAGTTGGATATTGTGATGCTGATTGGGCAGGAGATAGGAATGATAGGAAATCAACTACTGGTTATTGCACCTTCATTGGAGGCAATCTAGTCACATGGAAGAGCAAGAAGCAGAAGGTGGTTTCATGCTCAAGTGCTGAAGCAGAATATAGAGCCATGAGGAAGCTTACAAACGAGTTGGTGTGGATCAAAAGTCTTCTAAAAGATTTGGGAATAGAGATCACAGACCCCATCACAATGCATTGTGATAACCAGGCAGCAATACATATAGCCTCAAACTCAGTGTTCCATGAGAGGACTAAGCATATTGAGGTGGATTGCCATAAAGTGAGACAAATGGTAATACAAGGAGTAATATTACCATGCTATACTAGGAGTGAAGATCAGCTTGCAGACATCTTAACTAAAGCTGCAAGTACCAAGGTGTGTGAGTCCATCTACCCCAAGCTTGGCCTCATTGACATCAATCGTACATGATACTCATAGCCATGAAGGCTCTACTCTTTTTCCTGAGTATGTTTTTATCCCATTGGGTTTTTGCATACTGAGGTTTTAATGAGGGAGTTCTTCATGGTTCCAAGCTTGACCATTGCATTAGGTCAAGCTTGAGGGGGAGTATTGATCATCAGAAGAAACATAGAAGGCTGATCACAAGAAGATCAAGAGAAGAGAATAAGAGACATCTTGGTCCGTACAACTTGTACGGATAACCTAATTACCTAACTCGACCTAGAGTGCCTTGGAAGCAAAGGAAACATTTAAACTTACTTGTCTAGAGCTGAGAAGGCCGTTGGGGAGAGTCAAGACAAGGAAGGATTAGTTTATACTCCCTCTGTTTCTAAAAGATACATGTTTTAGAAAAAAAAATTGTTTCAAAAAGTTACATATTTTACATTTTCAAGGCATGAATTAATGATAAAATGCAAATTTCAAAGTGTTAATCAAAATCTTATTGGTTAAAATTTATGGAAAATAGTAATTGTGAGAATTAAGATATTGGAAACTAAAATTTTAGATGTTTTATTAATATGTGTGAAAATTTTAAAACATTCATCTTTTAGAAACAGAGGGAGTATTATAGTACAGCCTGAGAGTTGTTTATAGTTTAAGTCACATGACCCATTTAAGGGTTGATGCCGTTCGTGAGAGGTCACTGTCCCTCGGACAGACCCACATTGTTTATTCTTTTCTTTAGTCTTGCCTTGTCTATTTAAAGAGTGTAAATCAGTGTAAACAAACCAAGGAAATAAGAATCCTTCTATACTTCCTATTCTGTCGAGTGAAAGCCCTAGCTCTCTCTCTCTCTCTCTCTCTCTTTGTTCCCGGATCAATATCTCTCTTTCTCCTCTGTTCTTAAGTGTTCTTCATCCTATTCTTCACTAAACTTACAAGCTTGACCTCTTCATAGACCAAGTTTGGGTCTCCCCCTCTCAACTGACTTCACAGCCACCTTAGAGAAGCTAGGAAACGACCATGATCTCCTTCAGTGAGGCTCAAGCAGTGGTACCTGATACATTATCCCAAAGGTGCATCAGTACTTATCAACATTTTATTTAGTTTAACCAGAAATAAACTCAAGGCAAAGCACAATAGTTTTAACAAAACCAGTGACACAAGCAACTTAGACATTCTTCTAAATGATGCAAGATATCAATGATGGTTTTAACTAGGGCAAATGCACAAGTACTCATTCCATTTAACCTCAGCAATCAACATCAATTTAATCAAGCATTTTTAAGTATCATTTCAAGACTTTTAAAAAGAAATGTTGAATGACTTGAATAAACTTGAGTTCAAGTTACTTCCCTTTTTGTTTGGATGAGGAGTGACTTGTTTGTCACTTGAATCCCTCTCACTCAGCCAGTTGCAACCTCTTCATGGCAACACCAACTTGATGGGAGGTTGTGTGGATCTTTCAGCTTCAGTTTCAATCACCTCACAATAGAGGCCGCATTGAACTGAGCTTTTATACACACACAACCAAGACTGCTCTGACCAGTCTCTTTGCATAGACACGCCACTGCCTAGACCCAGTTGAATGATCCTTTGTTGAAGTCCTTGCAAAAGGCTTGACAGACTATGGACAATGCATATCAAGACTCCCCCTCAAGCTTAACTGATGTGATCATGGAAAGCACCAAAGAATGGAAGCATGAACCTGAACCTGAAGAGCTTGAGGATGCAGCTTTTTAATAACAAGTATCATTCATTCTTGACGGCTCTCTCTCTAGAAAGTGTGCCGAGTTCTGGTGTGTAGTATCCAGAGACCTAAGGGTGTTTAGTTTGGTGTGTCATATCCAAGTTATTCATCTAGGAGTATCAAGAGATCATCCATCCCTCTTGTGTCACCATTCAATCCACACGCCTTGAAGGACTTGAGTCTCTGATTCGTTCTTGCAAGGATCTATCCATCATCCCATCAACCAAAGAGCATCCTAGGGACGCATCAAGTGGTATCAGAGCAACTTTGGTTGGGAAGTACTCGCTATCCTCTTTTGTTTTCTTGTTTGCTTTTCTTGTTTCATCCGTGTATCATCTATATCATCTATGTCATCTTGAATAAGCATTAGAACTATCTTGTTTAGGGCTGCTCGTGATTGCATAAGAGTTTAGACAAGGATTTTTAAACTTTCCTTATTTGGATTCATGCGGAAACCCTAGTGAGAGAAGAACCCTAGCCGCATATCTTCACTTGTCGATCACTTTGTGCATTAGTCTAGCTTGTTTATCACCTTGAACACGAGCATAATAAGATTATTAGGGTGTTAGAAAACCTTGGAAGAGTTTAGGAAAAAGTTTGAGAAGTTTTTCCTTATTGCTTGATCATTTCCTTTTTGCTTGCCGATTGTTCCTTTTTACTTTGTCTTGCATTACAAGCTTGTTTCTTTTCCTTTTTGCTTGTTTTCTTTTTCCTTTTTGCTTGTCTTCTTCCATAGAAACCTTTTACTGGTTGTCTTGTTTATCTTTGAGCAGGAAGCATGAAAGCCGAGTCTGAAGAAGAAGCTTCACTCGTCAGGAAGAACAAGTTTCTCATGGAGGCTATGTCGGCTCAACTTAACCAAAACATGGTGGCAACCATGACCGAGGTGATGAGGACCAACCTCAATGACATCAGGAGAGAGCTTAGAGAAGACATCAGGAGAGCTACTAGTCACTTGCCAAACCAAGAGACTAGGAGAGAGGAGAGACCGCAAGCAACTCGCCAAAAACATGATGGTTATGAGGAGACTGATGAAGAGTATGAACACCTCAGCTCATCCTCAAGATGATGTGATCATGGAAAGCACCAAAGAATGGAAGCATGAACATGAACCTGAAGAGCTTGAGGATGCAACCTTTAAGAGTGCATTTGCTGTGATCATGGACCGGATCACTAAGGAGAACAAGGAGAGTCTAGATTAGCCACAAGAAGCCACATTGCACCAGCAACTTGGTGATGATGCTCTAGCCATTCCTGAAGGTCCCATGACTCGTTCCAGAGTCAAGAAGCTTAAGGAGAATGTTGTTGGATTACTCACTTCACATCCACAACAAGAAGGTCTTGGACAAGGTCTGATCCGAGATGTCTTAATCACCATTCAAGCCATCTCTACATCAAAATGAGTTAGTGTCTAGGCAAGACATGGGGTGCGTGCTCTTTTCCTTGCTTTTGGTTTTGTCCCACGAGGTTTTCCAGGAGGAAGGTTTTTAACGAGGCCACAACTTGTCTTCACATCACTTAGGCCCTATTCTCGGTCCAAGGCTATAGAAGTTACATTTTTATTTCATCTTTTAAGCTTATGTTAAACTTAGACTATAGTTTCCTTTCTTTCCTTTTCTTGTTTAATGTCGAAACCCTAGAGGATTTGTCTCTGGTTTCTTATTTAAAGGGTTCTCTACGCCCTCTTGTAATCATCCAGTCTTTTAATAAACAAGTAACATTCATCTTGACAGCTCTCTCCCTCTCTAGAAAGTGTGTCGAGTTCTGGTGTGTAGTATCCAGAGACCTAAGGGTGTTTAGTTTGGTGTGTCATATCCAAATCATTCATCTAGGAGTATCAAGAGATCATTCATCCCTCTTGTGTCACCATTCAATCCACACGCCTTGAAGAACTTGAGTCTCTGATTCGTTCTTGCAAGGATCTATCCATTCCCATCAACCAAAGAGCATCCTAGGGACGCATCAAGTGGTATCAGAGCAACTTTGGTTGGGAAGTACCCGCTATCCTCTTTGTTTTCTTGTTTCTTTTCGTTTTTCATTCATATCTCATCTATAACATCTTGAATAAGCATTAGAATTCCTTTGTTTAGGGCTGCTCGAGTTGCATAAGAGTTTAGACAAGAATTATAGGACTTTCCTTTTTTGGTTTTTTCGGAAACCCTAGAGAGAGAGTAACCCTAGCCGCATGCATCATCTTGTCGATCACTTTGTGCATTAGTTTAGCTTGTCTATCACCTTGAACACGAGCATATTGAGGCTATTAGGGTGCTAGAAAACCTTAGGAGTGATTAGGAAAAAGCTTAGAAGTGTTTCCTTTTTGCTTGAATCTTTTTCCTTTTTCTAGCCGATTTCCTTTTTACTTGTTGTCTTGCAATACAAGCTTGTTTGCTTTTCCTTTTTGCTTGTTTTCTTTTTCCTTTTTGCTTGTCTTGTTCCCTAGAAACCTTATACTGGTTATTTTGGTTACCTTTGTGCAGGAAGCATGGTCTCCAAGTCTGAAGAAAAAGCTTAACTCGTCAGCTTCTCATGGAGGCTATGTCGGCTCAACTCAACCAAAACATGGTGGCAACCATGACCGAGATGATGAGGACCAACCTCAATGACATCAGGAGAGAGCTTAGAGAAGACATCAGGAGAGCTACTAGCCAAGTACCAAACCGAGAGACTAGGAGAGAAAGAGAGAGGACAGAGGAGAGACCTCATGCAACTCGCCAAGAGCATGAAGGTTATGAGGAGACTGACAATGAGTATGAGCACCTCAGTTCATCCTCCAGAAGACATAGGCATGTCCAAAAGAGAAGGATGGACCAGGGAGATGAGCTTGCTGGTTTGAAGATCAAGATACCCCCATTCCATGGCAAGGCTGATCCGGATGCCTACCTTGAGTGGGAGAAGAAGATTGAAAGTCTTGATGGAAAGGAACCAATCTGTTACAGCAAGGAGAAGACAGTCTCTAAGCCATTTAAAGAAGATAAACAATTCTGTTTATTCAGTGAAAAGGATAAGGAGGCATTGTTACAAGTAATGATGGATGTGGAGAAGCAAATCAAACGGACCAACACAACACGTCCATCCATTGAAACACAGCATCAAGAACCAGCACCAGTTGCGCCTATCCAAGAAGATCAAGACAAAGTAACCTCCCATATCTTTCATAAAGAAGAACAGCCTGTTCAGAACGTCATGGTCCCTTTAACACAACACATGGTAGCAGAGAAGACACCCAGGGAACCTCAGAGAGCTCGTAGAATGAATCAACTAATTGTCTTTGATCCATGTGATTTCCAAAGGACCTTCTTAGGTACTTTTCTGTTCACTCCTTTTGTTTGGTACAAGAAAAGAGCAGTGGAGCTATCAAGACACGACTTGGATACAAGACATGTTGTATTTGAGCCTGGAGGAGAGGTCTGGAATCAAAAGAACAAGATCAAACAGATTAAGAAGAATTCAGCTGCACCAACATTTGATTTTATAGATTTCTCATCCTCTGAAGATAAGGGGTTGCACGTCTCAGCTCAGCAAGAGTTTCACTATGAACCCAACAGGAGAATGAAGCCAATTCAGTCACGGATCCAACAAACCAGACAACGCAGAAAATGGCCTTCTGATCATCAAGATATTGCTAGTTTTGCAAAACATGTCGGTTTGGATCTTTCCCAAGAGAAACTTATAGCTGATTGTGCTGGAAGCTTACAGACCTACTCGTGGAGACCTAGAGAATATTTCCACAAGATTCTCACCCTTGGAGAGTGCTCTGTTCGTGCTAGAACAAGTTGGGGTCATAAGGAGTTTGAAGTTGATCAAAAGGACTTGCATCTTGACCATATCAAGATATGGAAGCCACCAGATGTGCAGCAACTTCAGTACCAATGCAAAGATTATCAAAATGTAAATGGAGATGAAGAATTCACTAGAGTCAATGGTGAAGTGATTACTGGAGCAGGAGAAGAACTCATGTTTTCTTCTCAAATCAAAGAGAAACCACCAGATAAACTTAGTCTACAACCATCTCCAAGGAAACCAACCCGGGGTAACTATCTAAACTCAAAGAAAAACATGAAGCCTGATTTTCTTGCTGTGGATACAGGTCAAACTGTTTTGAGATCTACCATTTTCGAAAAGAGAAGCTACAATAATGATCAGAGTATCAAGAATGGGTTGTTGGCTAAGTTGATGAAGCAACAATCAAACCTTGGAAACTGTCTAGCCGCCAGCTTTGACATAGGAACAGTCCAAGGGTCATATCTCAGCAAGCACAAGGAACTAACCATCAAATTCGACTGCCATGGAGACTTAACTAATCAGGGTCTCACGTCGATTTGGAATCAAGTCAAAACCTTCTCAGATGAAAGAGTTATGGGTTCTACAAATCGGGTGATCCTGTATTGGCTATCTTTGAACTTTTCTGAGTTTAAAACATCTCAATCCTATATTTGGCGACCAGGTGAGCATGCTAAGGTAAGTGATCATGTTTTCAAGAGTTCGTTTATCAATTACACAGATATGATGCACTTGTTTTTGTCAAAAGAGCCATGTGCAGATTATGATGAAGCTTGGAAGCATACAAGAAGAAAGAACAAGCATGTGGAAGACAAGCGGTTCAAGCCACCTGATTTGGATCAGGATAAGCACCAGGGAGAGAGAAGAATGAACCAGGGAGATGAACTTGCTGGTTTGAAGATCAAGATACCCCCATTCCATGGCAAAGCTGATCCGGATGCCTACCTTGAGTGGGAGAAGAAGATTGAAAGTCTTGATGGAAAGGAACCAATCTGTTACAGCAAGGAGAAGACAGTCTCTAAGCCATTTAAAGAAGATAAACAATTCTGTTTATTCAGTGAAAAGGATAAGGAGGCATTGTTACAAGTAATGATGGATGTGGAGAAGCAAATCAAACGGACCAACACAGCACATCCATCCATTGAAACACAGCATCAAGAACCAGAACCAGTTGCGCCTATCCAAGAAGATCAAGACAAAGTAACCTCACATATCTTTCATAAAGAAGAGCAGCCTGTTCAGAACGTCATGGTCCCTTTAACACAACACATGGTAGCAGAGAAGACACCCAGGGAACCTCAGGGAGCTCGTAGAATGAATCAACTAATTATCTTTGATCCATGTGATTTCCAAAAGACCTTCTTAGGTACTTTTCTGTTCACTCCTTTTGTTTGGTACAAGAAAAGAGCAGTGGAGCTATCAAGACACGACTTGGATACAAGACATGTTGTATTTGAGCCTGGAGGAGAGGTCTGGAATCAAAAGAACAAGATCAAACAGATTAAGAAGAATTCAGCTGCACCAACATTTGATTTTATAGATTTCTCATCCTCTGAAGATAAGGGGTTGCACGTCTCAGCTCAGCAAGAGTTTCACTATGAAACCAACTGGAGAATGAAGCCAAATCAGTCACGGATCCAACAAACCAGACAACGCAGAAAATGGCCTCCTGATCATCAAGATATTGCTAGTTTTGCAAAACATGTCGGTTTGGATCTTTCCCAAGAGAAACTTATAGCTGATTGTGCTGGAAGCTTACAGACCTACTCGTGGAGACCTAGAGAATATTTCCACAAGATTCTCACCCTTGGAGAGTGCTCTGTTCGTGCTAGAACAAGTTGGGGTCATAAGGAGTTTGAAGTTGATCAAAAGGACTTGCATCTTGACCATATCAAGATATGGAAGCCACCAGATATGCAGCAACTTCAGTACCAATGCAAAGATTATCAAAATGTAATTGGAGATGAAGAATTCACTAGAGTCAATGGTGAAGTGGTTACTGGAGCAGGAGAAGAACTCATGTTTTCTTCTCAAATCAAAGAGAAACCACCAGATGAAATTAGTCTACAACAATCTCCAAAGAAACCAACCCGGGGTAACTATCTAAACTCAAAGAAAAACATGAAGCCTGATTCGCTTGCTGTGAGTACAGGTCAAACTGTTTTGAGATCTACCATTTTCGAAAAGAGAAGCTATAATAATGATCAGAGTATCAAAAATGGGTTGTTGGCTAAGTTGATGATGCAACCATCAAACCTTGGAAACGGTCTAGCCGCCAGCTTTGACATAGGAACAGTCCGAGGGTCATATCTCAACAACCACAAGGAATTAACCATCAAACTCGACTGCCATGGAAACTTAACTCATCAGGGTCTCACATCGATTTGGAATCAAGTACAAACCTTCTCAGATGAAAGAGTTATGGGTTCTACAAATCGGGTGATCCTGTATTGGCTATCTTTGAAATTTTCTGAGTTTAAAACATCTCAATCCTGTATATGGCGACCAGGTGAGCATGCTAAGGTAAGTGATCATGTTTTCAAGAGTTCTTTTATCAATTACACAGATATGATGCACTTGTTTTTGTCAAAAGAGCCATGTGCAGATTATGATGAAGCTTGGAAGCATACAAGAAGAAAGAACAAGCATGTGGAAGACAAGCGGTTCAAGCCACCTGATTGGGATCAGGATAAGCACCAAGACGTCACTGACTTCATCTTCATCAAAGAAGCACCACCAGAGGCAGCACACAAGCCAAAACCGAGCAAAAACCAATTTGGGATAAGATTATTACTCTTTGATAAACTTTCATGTGCTAACTTGCTTTGTTTCAATATATCAGGTTTGAGTAATGAATCAGGAACTAAATGGATTAATGCCTTCTACATATCCAAACCAGTCAGCAACAATGCCTATCAAAGGGGCTTGCAAGGTAAGTGTAATCTGATTTTAAACTTCGATGTTACTGACTTGGTCTCCTCTATTGCAGATAAAACAGATTTGAGGACAAATCTTTTTGAAGAGGGAGGGGATAATGTGATCATGGAAAGCACCAAAGAATGGAAGCATGAACCTGAACCTGAAGAGCTTGAGGATGCAGCTTTTTAATAACAAGTATCATTCATTCTTGACGGCTCTCTCTCTAGAAAGTGTGCCGAGTTCTGGTGTGTAGTATCCAGAGACCTAAGGGTGTTTAGTTTGGTGTGTCATATCCAAGTTATTCATCTAGGAGTATCAAGAGATCATCCATCCCTCTTGTGTCACCATTCAATCCACACGCCTTGAAGGACTTGAGTCTCTGATTCGTTCTTGCAAGGATCTATCCATCATACCATCAACCAAAGAGCATCCTAGGGACGCATCATTAACTCCGAGACTAGGGAAGGAGCTAAGCTTGATGAGTGTATGCTGTTCCATGTCATTAAACCATTAGTCTTAACTAGACTTGATGTACTAACTCTTGTGAGTTTTGACTCTCTTCCTTATACCAAGAACTAATGGTGTTTGAATCACCTTAAGAGCCCTCACAAGGTAGTCTCTCATTGTATGATATCCCACTCTACACTTCTTGTAGGCTTTGGGACTGACATGTCCAAGTGGTATCATACAATGGCATCAATCTCTCATTGCATACTCAATCACACTACACTTCATGTAGTTTTGTGGACTGACACGTCCAGTGATGATATGCAATGGCATTAGACCTTTATCTTGTCATCTTAGTTTGGTTTGTCACTGTATCACTTCCTGTGTACCTAACATCACCACAACTCAATGCAAGATTAGACCATCCCATTGGGACCAAACCAAGATCACATATCTGGTTTGATCACCAATGCCTCAACAAAGCATTAATCTTGAAACAAGCACATCACAGGAACAAGATTAAGCAGTTTAAACTTCTCTAGATGCAATGCAAGCTTGAGACAATGCACTTGCAACTAGGCTAGATTTTTAAATGCACCATATATGAATGCAACAATCCTAGACATCAACTATATGAATGCACATGATTCAATCCGAATGAACTAACCATTATATGATCAAGTTTAAAAACAGCCTAAACAGACAGCAAGAACACAACTAGACAAGATAATGCGCAATAGTTTCACCAAACCAAAGATTCAAGTAGCTTAGACATACTTCTAAATTCTACTTTACCTCTCTGATGGATTAACTAAGCAATTATCAACAAGACACACTACCTTGGAGTGAACCTCATCCTAAATGCTTGTGAATGCAAGACAGCTTTAATACTCATGATGCAAGTAGCAGAGACATTCTACCCAATTCTACAACACATTCATGATGATTAGAACTATGGCAGAGCACAAGACATTACTAAACAACCATACTGATGCTTTATGCAAAACAGATTATCAAAAACATGATGAATGATAAGCTATGGCAAAAGCAACCAGTAACACAAGACAATGCAATAAACAAGCCAGGAGATCCTGGGACAAACACATCACTCAATGCACAACCAAATAAAGACACAAGCTCTTATTAAGGGTTTAGGAGGCTTGCTTACAACCCAAGGAATCCGAGCTGATTCCTTGAACCTCCATGGACACGGCTCATCTGAACTTGGCAGGTTTGAGATGTGGATTCAGTACCCAACATCTCTCCTTGGTGTGCCCATCCCTTTTGCAATGCTCGCACTTAAGACCCCTTCTGTCCTCCTTCTTGTAAACTGCCTTGTTGGACTGAGGAAATGCTTCAGCTTGTGATGCAAGGAGAGGACTCTCCTTTGCTTCAAACAATCCGTGTGACCCTTCCTCCTTTTGGACTTGGGAACACACCTCTTCAAGCGTGGGAAGCTTCTCAGACCTTAGAATATGTTTGATAAGGTCATTGAAGCTAGGACTGAGGGTCAAGAGCAGACCAAACACCTTGTCTTGGTCCCTTCTTTCATTCAACACATCTGGATCAATTGAGGTCTCAGCATCTCTAGTTCAGACCAAAGGGCTCTGAACTTTCCCAGATGCGCAGTGAACTCTTCATTCTCTTGGGACAGGTTGTTGATGGCTCTCTTCATTTCAAAGACTCGGCTAAGGTTAGAGATGTTCCCATAGATCTTGTTTAAATTTTCCCAAAGCTCTTTAGCACTCTCACAGTATGAGTAGGCTTCAAGGATAGATTTTTCTAAGGAGCTTTGAAGTATGGACAAGACCATGAAGTCATCTTGTTGCCACTTCTCTTCCTGGACAGTAAGAGAACCAGTATCACCACTGGATGAACTCTCTTGAGAGGCAACAACTTTGGAGGGTTTTGGAGCATCAGAGATGCAATGACTCCATAACCCTTTTCCACCAAGGGCTGTCTTCACCAGGCGAGACCAGAGAAGGTAGTTGGGACCTTTGAGGATGACTGGAATGACAATGGCTCTGGAAGACTCCATCTTGAGGTCGGTATGAGCTAAACTGTCTTCTTGTTCTTCAAAGGTGATGTGATCATGGAAAGCACCAAAGAATGGAAGCATGAACCTGAACCTGAAGAGCTTGAGGATGCAACATTTAAGAGTGCATTTGATGTGATCATGGACCGGATCACTAAGGAGAACAAGGAGAGTCTAGATGAGCCACATGAAGCCACATTGCACCAACAACTTGGTGATGATGCTCTAGCCATTCCTGAAGGTCCCATGACTCGTTCCAGAGTCAAGAAGCTCAAAGAGAAGGTTGTTGGATTACTCACCTCACATCCACAACAACAAAGTCTTGGACAAGGTCTGATCCGAGATGACTTGATCACCATTCAAGCCATCTCTACATCAAGCTGAGTTAGTGTCTAGGCAAGACATGGGGTGTGTGCTCTTTTCCTTGCTTTTGGTTTTGTCCCACGAAGGTTTTCCAGGAGGAAGGTTTTTAACGAGGCCACAACTTGTCTTCACATCACCTAAGTCCTATCTCGGTCCAAGACTATAGAAGTTACATTTTTATTTCATTCCATTTAAAAGCTTATGTTAAACTCTAGTTTCCTTTTTTGATCATTGTCGAAACCCTAGAGGATTTGTCTCTGGTTTCTTATTTAAAGAGGTCTCAACACCCTCTTGTAATCATCCAACTTTTCAATAACAAGTATCATTCATCTTTGACGGCTCTCTCTCTCTCTAGAAAGTGTGCCGAGTTCTGGTGTGTCATATCCAGAGACTTAAGGGTGTTTAGTTTGGTGTGTCATATCCAAATCATTCATCTAGGAGTATCAAGAGATCATTCATCCCTCTTGTGTCACCATTCAATCCACACGCCTTGAAGAACTTGAGTCTCTGATTCGTTCTTGCAAGGATCTATCCATTCCCATCAACCAAAGAGCATCCTAGGGACGCATCAAGTGGTATCAGAGCAACTTTGGTTGGGAAGTACTCGCTATCCTCTCTTGTTTTCTTGTTTCTTTTGATTGTTTCATCCGTGTCTCATCTTTATCATCTTGACTAAGCATTAGAACTGTTTTGTTTAAGGCTGCTCGAGTTGCATAAGAGTTTAGACAAGAATTATAGGACTTTCCTTTTTTGGTTTTTTTCGGAAACCCTAGAGAGAGAGTAACCCTAGCCGCATGCATCATCTTGTCGATCACTTTGTGCATTAGTTTAGCTTGTCTATCACCTTGAACACGAGCATATTGAGGCTATTAGGGTGCTAGAAAACCTTAGGAGTGATTAGGAAAAAGCTTAGAAGTGTTTCCTTTTTGCTTGAATCTTTTTCCTTTTTCTAGCCGATTTCCTTTTTACTTGTTGTCTTGCAATACAAGCTTGTTCCTTTTCCTTTTTGCTTGTTTTCTTTTTCCTTTTTGCTTGTCTTCTTCCCTAGAAACCATTTACTGGTTGTCTTGTTTATCTTTGAGCAGGAAGCATGGAAGCCGAGTCTGAAGAAGAAGCTTCACTCGTCAGGAAGAACAAGTTTCTCATGGAGGCTATGTCAGCTCAACTTAACCAAAACATGGTGGCAACCATGACCGAGGTGATGAGGACCAACCTCAATGACATCAGGAGAGAGCTTAGAGAAGACATCAGGAGAGCTACTAGTCACTTGCCAAACCAAGAGACTAGGAGAGAGGAGAGACCGCAAGCAACTCGCCAAACAACTCGCCAAGAACATGATGGTTATGAGGAGACTGATGAAGAGTATGAACACTTCAGCTCATCCTCAAGAAGACCTAGGCGTGTCCAAGAGAGAAGAATGAACCAGGGAGATGAACTTGCTGGTTTGAAGATCAAGATACCCCCATTCCATGGCAAAGCTGATCCGGATGCCTACCTTGAGTGGGAGAAGAAGATTGAAAGTCTTGATGGAAAGGAACCAATCTGTTACAGCAAGGAGAAGACAGTCTCTAAGCCATTTAAAGAAGATAAACAATTCTGTTTATTCAGTGAAAAGGATAAGGAGGCATTGTTACAAGTAATGATGGATGTGGAGAAGCAAATCAAACGGACCAACACAACACGTCCATCCATTGAAACACAGCATCAAGAACCAGCACCAGTTGCGCCTATCCAAGAAGATCAAGACAAAGTAACCTCCCATATCTTTCATAAAGAAGAACAGCCTGTTCAGAACGTCATGGTCCCTTTAACACAACACATGGTAGCAGAGAAGACACCCAGGGAACCTCAGAGAGCTCGTAGAATGAATCAACTAATTGTCTTTGATCCATGTGATTTCCAAAAGACCTTCTTAGGTACTTTTCTGTTCACTCCTTTTGTTTGGTACAAGAAAAGAGAAGTGGAACTATCAAGACACGACTTGTGATGTGATCATGGACCGGGTCACTAAGGTGGACAAGGAGAGTTTAGATGAGCCACATGAAGCCACATTGCACCAACAACTTGGTGATGATGCTCTAGCCATTCCTGAAGGTCCCATGACTCGTTCCAGAGTCAAGAAGCTTAAGGAGAATGTTGTTGGATTACTCACTTCACATCCACAACAAGAAAGTCTTGGACAAGGTCTGATCCGAGATGTCTTGATCACCATTCAAGCCTTCTCTACATCAAGCTGAGTTAGTGTCTAGGCAAGACATGGGGTGTGTGCTCTTTTCCTTGCTTTTGGTTTTGTCCCACGAGGTTTTCCAGGAGGAAGGTTTTTAACGAGGCCACAACTTGTCTTCACATCACCTAAGTACTATTCTCGGTCCAAGACTCAAAGAAGTTGCATTTTTATTTCATTTTAAACTTATGTTAAACTTAGACTATAGTTTTCTTTCTTTCCTTTTTTTGGTTTATTGTCGAAACCCTAGAGAGTATGTTCTCTGGTTTCTTATTTAAAGGGTTCTCTACACCCTCTTGTAGGCATCCAACTTTTCAATAACAAGTATCATTCATCTTTGACGGCTCTCTCTCTCTCTAGAAAGTGTGCCGAGTTCTGGTGTGTCATATCCAGAGACTTAAGGGTGTTTAGTTTGGTGTGTCATATCCAAATCATTCATCTAGGAGTATCAAGAGATCATTCATCCCTCTTGTGTCACCATTCATTCCACACGCCTTGAAGGACTTGAGTCTCTGATTCGTTCTTGCAAGGATCTATCCATCATCCCATCAACCAAAGAGCATCCTAGGGACGCATCAAGTGGTATCAGAGCAACTTTGGTTGGGAAGTACTCGCTATCCTCTTTTGTTCTCTTGTTTTCTTTTTGTTTTTCATTTGTATCTCATCTATAACATCTTGATTAAGCATTAGGATTCCTTTGTTTAGGGCTGCTCGTGACTGCATAAGTGTTTAGACAAGAATTTTTAGACTTTCCTTATTTGGTTTCATGCGGAAACCCTAGTGAGAGAAGAACCCTAGCCGCATATCCTTTCTTGTCGATTACTTTGTGCATTAGTCTAGTTTGTTTATCACCTTGAACACGAGTAGAATAAGCTTGTTAGGTTGCTAGAAAACCTTAGGAGAGTTTAGGAAAAAGTTTAGAAGCTTTTCCTTTTTGCTTGAATCGATTTCCTTTTCACTTAGCCGATTCCTTTTTACTTGTTGTCTTGCAATACAAGCTTGTTCCTTTTCCTTTTTGCTTGTTTTCTTTTTCCTTTTTGCTTGTCTTCTTCCCTAGAACCCTTTTACTGGTTGTCTTGTTTGTCTTTGAGCAGGAACCATGGTGTCCGAGTCTGAGGAAGAGGCTGAACTCGTCAGGAGAAACAAACTCCTCATGGAAGCAATGACCAATCAACTCAACCAGAGTATGGTGGCAACCATGACCGAGATGATGAGGACCAACCTCAATGACATCAGGAGGGAGCTTAGAGAAGACATTAGGAGAGCTACTAGTCACTTGCCGAACCAAGAGACTAGGAGAGAAGAGAGACCACAAGCAACTCGCCAAGCAACTCGCCAAACAACTCGCCAAGAACATGATGGTTATGAGGAGACTGATGAAGAGTATGATCACCTCAGCTCATCCTCAAGAAGACCTAGGCGTGCCCATGAGAGAAGAGTGAACCTGATGCGTCCCTAGGATGCTCTTTGGTTGATGGGAATGGATAGATCCTTGCAAGAACGAATCAGAGACCTTGTCTTCTTCCCTAGAAACTTTTACTGGTTGTCTTGTTTGTCTTTGGGCTGGAACAATGGTGTCCGAGTCGAGGAAGAGGCTGAACTCGTCAGGAGAAAACAAACTCCTCATGGAAGCTAGACCAATCAACTTAACCAAGTATGGTGGCAACCATGACCGAGATGATGAGGACCAATCTCAATGACATCAGGAGAGAGCTTAGAGAAGACATTAGGAGAGCCACTAGTCATTGCCAAACCAAGAAGACTAGGAGAGAAGAGAGACCACAAGCAACTCGCCAAACCACTCGCCAAACCACTCGCAAACAACTCGCCAAGAACATGATGGTTATGAGGAGACTGATGAAGAGTATGATCACCTCAGCTCATCCTCAAGAAGACCTAGGCGTGTCAAGAGAGAAGGAGTGAACCAAGGAGATGATCTGCCGGTTTGAAGATCAAGATACCCCCGTTCCATGGCAAGGCTGATCCGAGATGCTCTATGCTTGAGTGGGAGAAGAGCGAGATTGAGGCTAGTCTTTCCCGTGGCAGAGCAAGTGAGCTACGCATGAGCGCACACAAGAAGATCTTCAGATTTGCTTAGCCACTGCATCTATGACCTATGCTTTCGACGTGGTGGGATCGATAAAAAGAAACAGGGTACCCGTCTCACTAACTTCCGTTAGTAAGGAATTTGGAGAGGAAATCCGGTTTGAAACTGGGTACAGAGAGATGAGAAAAAGGTTATCAAATTCATTGCGCAGAGAGGTTTTGTTCCAAGCCAATTACCTATGTGAGACTCTGCACCAGCGCGGCTTGATGATCGCTTACCAGAGGTTCAAGTGATGCGATGGGGAGGAGTATTACGCAATGAGATGGAGGCTGGCTGCAGTAGTCTGATGCTAACATATCAGATAGGATATGAGAAGCGCACCGCATCGTCAGGTTGCTTTGTGGTCTAAACCGAGAAATACAGACATGTTTGAAGATGCAACATTATGTGGAGCTTGAAGAGATGCTACACAAGGCTATTCTTGTTGAGCAACAACTCAAGAGGAGGGGACACTCACGCAATCAGTATGGCTGTAAACCGGTTTACACAACAACAAGGAAGAGAGTCACCTTACTCTAAGGAGTACTAACCATTCCAGAAGGACAACAAGTCCTATCAAGAGAAGAAACCAAACCAATCAAGTGCTCTTGACAAGGCAAAGGCAAGGTTGAAGCATCTAGTTCCAGAGCTCGTGATGTCAAAGTGCTTCAAGTGCCAAGGAAGAGGACACTATGCCAATGAGTGTACCAACAAGAGAGTCATGTTCTTACTGGAAGATGGAGAGTATACCTCAGGAGATGACAACACCGAGTCTGACCAAGAAGACACTGAAGAAAGAAACTTGAAGAAGGACCAGTCCAAGGGGAAGCTTTTAGTAGCAAAAGGCTTCTAAGCTTGCAAAACAAGGCTGAGGAGCTAGAGCAACGAGAGAGAACCTCTTCTACACCCGGTGCTTGGTCCAAGGAAAAGTGTGCAGCCTCATTGTTGATGGAGGAAGTTTGTGTCAATGCTGCGAGTGAGACAATGGTCGCAGAAGTTGGGATTGAAGGTTTCAAAAGCATCCCAAGTTGAAGTTTTCAGAGTTTCAAGTGCTTGAGTGATGTAGAATAGAAATGAAGATGATGCGGATGAGACTTGATGAGGATGGTGAAGAA
>CAJHQQ010005238.1:0-18887 GCA_905132885.1 Moricandia moricandioides
AGTTCCTCTACTTGTCTTTGCAACTCCTTGGTCTCAACCGGATTGCTTCTATATGCTGGACGGTTTGGAAGTGTAGATCCTGGCACAAAGTCTATCTGGTGCTCAATCCCTCTCAAATTGGTGGTAAACCAATGGGATTGTCCTCTGGAAATACATCTTGAAACTCCTGCAAACGAGAAACCATCTCACTCGGATACACCGGTTTGTAGAATCAGTTAAGTTCAATAGAGTCTCTTCTTAAACACAAGTAAGATAGCTGATTGTTTAGAGTTGAGAGTTCTTTTGATTATCACCCATGTTGGCCATAGAAGTTTGGCTGCTTAGTTCCAGCCGGTTTCTAGATCAATCTCCTTCTTCTTTTGGAGTTGAATCTGATCTTGTTGCACTTCTTTGGGTGTCAAGGGAACCAGAGTAGTCTTCTTGCCCTTGAACAGAAAGGAATGCTTGTTGGTGAAGCCATCATGGATCACAACGCCTATCTGATTGCCACGGTCTTCCAAGAAGTATGTGACCAGCTTGCATAGGCAATTACATCACACAAGACTTCATTTCATATCTCCCAATGGGCTAAAGGAATGAGAACTTGACTTGAAACCTTCATGGTGCCTCTTCATTCAAGCCATTGCAACTTATAAGGGCTTGGGATTGCTTTTGAACCTTCAATCCCAACTTCTGGGGACCATTGTTCTCACTCGCAGCATTGACACAACTTCCTCCATCAACAATGAGGGCTGCACACTTTTCCTTGGACCAAGCACCGGGGTGTAGAAGAGGTTCTCACGTCTGCTCTAGCTCCTCAGCCTTGTTTTGCAAGCTTAGAAGCCTTCTTGCTACTAAAAGCTTCCCCTGGACTGGTCCTTCTTCAAGTTCTTCTCAGTGTCTCTTGGTCAGTCTCGGTTGTTGTCATCTCCTGAGGTATTACTCTCCATCTTCTAGTAAGAACATGACTCTCTTGTTGGTTACACTCATTTGGCATAGTGTCCTCTTCCTTGGCACTTGAAACACTTGAATTCACGAGCTCTCGGAACGTAGATGGCCGTCAACCTTGGGCCTTTGCACCTTGTCAAGAGCACTGATCCTGGTTTGGTCCTGCTTCTCTTGGATATGGACTTGTGTCCTTTCGTGGAATGGTTTTAGACTCCGAGAATAAGGTGTCTTCTCTTCCTTGTTGTGGTGTAGCCGGTTTAGAGCCATACTGATTGCCGTGGTGTCCCCTACCTCTTGCGAGTTGTTGTCAACAAGAACCTAGCCCTGTGTAGCATCTCTTCAAGCCTGCCACCATAATGTTGCAATCTCAACATTCTTATCTTGGTTCAATCATTCAGGTTTTTTAAGCCACGAAAGGGAACCTGACATGGTTGCTTAATCTGATCCCTGCTGATATGTTGGGCCCTCAGCGATGACGCAACTCCATCTCTTGGTAATACTCCTCCACTGATCTTGAACCTTGGGTAAGCTTCCTCAGCCGGTGGTGCAAGTCTCTAAGTATGGCTTGGAACAAACCTCTTGCGCATGATTGACTTCAGTTCTGTCCAAGTTTCAACCGGTTCCTCTCCATTCCTTCTACAAGTTGTGAGGTATTGATCCCACCAACTCAAAGCATAGTCATAGAATTCAGTGGCAGCAATTTGAATCTTCTTGTGGTTGGTGTATTGCTTGCACTGAAAGACCAGCTCAATCTTCTTCTCCCACTCAAGATATGCATCTGGATCAGCCTTGCCATGGAATGGGGGTATTTTGATCTTCAAACCAGCAAGATCATCTCCTTGGTTCACTCTTCTCTCTTGGGCACGCCTAGGTCTTCTTGAGGATGAGCTGAGGTGATCATACTCTTCATCAGTCTCCTCATAACCATCATGTTCTTGGCGAGTTGTTTGGCGAGTTGCTTGGTGTGCTGCTTGTGGTCTCTCTTCTCTCCTAGTCTCTTGGTTTGGTAAGTGACTAGTAGCTCTCCTGATGTCTTCTCTCAACTCTCTCCTGATGTCACTGAGGCTGGTCCTCATCATCTCGGTCATGGTTGCAATCATGTTTTGATTGAGTTGAGCCGACATAGCTTCCATGAGGATTTTGTTCTTCCGGACAAGTTCAGCTTCTTCTTCAGACTCGGACACCATTGTTCCTGCTTAAAGACAAACAATACAACCAGTAAAGAGTTCTAGGGAAGAAGACAAGCAAAAAGGAAAAAGAAATCAAGCAAAAAGGAAAAGCAAACAAGCTTACAATGCAAGACAAAAGTGAAAAGGAAATCGGCTAAGTGAAAAGGAAATCGATTTCAAGCAAAATGGAAAAGCTTCTAAACTTTTTCCTAAACTCTTCTAAGGTGTTCTAGCAACCTAACAATCCTAGTATGCTCGTGTTCAAGGTGTTAAACAAGTTAAAGCAATGCACAAAGCAATCGACAAGGATGATGCATGCGGCTAGGGTTTTTATCTCTCTAGGGTTTCCAAAAATTCCAAAAAAGGAAAGTCCTATAATCTTTGTCTAAAACCTTATGCAACTCGAGCAGCCCTAGTTTAGATGAGTTCTACTGCTTATTCAAAAGATAAAGATGAAACACGGATTGAACAAATAAAAGAAACAAGAAAACAATGGATAGCGAGTACTTCCCAACCAAAGTTGCTCTGATACCACTTGATGCGTCCCTAGGATGCTCTTTGGTTGATGGGAATGGATAGATCCTTGCAAGAACGAATCAAAGACTCAAGTTCTTCAAGGCGTGTGGATTGAATGGTGACACAAGAGGGATGAATGATCTCTTGATACTCCTAGATGAATGATTTGGATATGACACACCAAACTAAACACCCTTGATGTAACCATGGTTGGCCACAAGACTATTCTACAAAGGATAAACCGGGATGGCTGAATAGAAAGCTTGAAGATGAACCAGAAGCTGGAATGGAGCATAATGAGCTTATTTTGGCTATGAAAAACTATTCAAACAAGATGGAAGAGAAATCCAGCCCTGGTGGTAAAGCCTCTTGCAAACAAAAATCTTGCAATCTTTCTATCTCTTTCTTCTGTTTTGGGGTTAGGGTTTGTTCTCTGAAGTTTGATCTTTGTTTGTTGCTGAGCTATTGGATTCACAGAGAAAAATCACAGAAAAATCAGAGAGAAACACCAAGAGAAGTGAGGCTTTGACTATTTGTTATTGTGTTAATTTTTCTTGTTGAGTTTCTTAGCAGGAAGCCATGTCTGGAGGAAGCAATGGCAGAAGGAGACGTCCTGAAAAGGAACTAGATTATAACCAGTTCAACTCTGCAACAAAAGCAGCCTTGGAGAGAAGAGAAAAATCTATGAGAAAAAGAGATTCTTATGTTATTGATGAGTCTGGTTATAAGCAGGAAAGGATACATTCTAGGAGGTCACTGGAAAGGATTAACAGGAGGAGAACACATCATGATCAATTCAGTTCTTCCACAAAGAGTTTGCTTGAAAAAGACAGAATTTGATGAGAAAAGAAAAATCGGTTTTTAACCATTCTGATTCTGTGCAGGAAAAGGCACGATTAGTGAGGCAAGCGGAACAAACTAGGAGGAGCAGAGAACGTCCTAGACATTCCAGAGAAGAGACAGGAGCTTGCTATGGTCGTGATCCCATAAAGAAGTCACAAAAACAACCAGCATCACTTGATTATTTGGACAGCCAACAGTTTCAAGATGATTTCAAAAAGATTGCGAAACAAGTACTGCAAGATTTTGTAACAGACCAGCAAAGGAGACCAACCTCACGACCTTACTCAGGAGTTGTTGATCCAAAGGGTTGTAGCAAGCAGGAGCAGATTGTCCAAGAACTGAAAACAGAGCCATCGAAGGTAATAAAAGAACCTGAGGCAGAAAATGAGTTTTCTCTTTTCTCTCCTCAATCTGAACTTGCTATTAGTAGCTCTTGTGATAAACTAACCTCTTTTAAACCGGTACAACCGAGTAGTCTTGTTTTAGTATCTCAGGTCTCAGAAGAACACTCACCAAAAACAGAACAAATGATTTTAAAACAAGGTGAAGTGATGGAGCAGCAGAGCAGCTTGGAGCTGAGAACTATTCCCAAGTCTTTGTTCCCTAGCCTGCAAGAGCACTGTAAGGGATTTGATCTGGTTAATTCTCTGCCTGAAATGTTTGTTATGGTTAGTTCCAGTGATGTAAAACGTTTTGGTCTGGAAAAAGTAAAAGAATTTTGTGTTTCAAACTCTGTTTTTGATAACATGATTAATTCTTTTAAAGTGTTTGAACCTGATAAAATCTCTGATCAAAAACGTTTTCAGTGCGTTAGTGACATCTATTTTGATCATGTTTTGAGTCTTGAGCAGTTTATGAAACATTACAGAAGTTGTGAGCACCTTGAAAAGACATTAGAGCTTGTCCTACAACAACCTGATTTCTGTTTCAGAAAACCTTGTGATTCATTTGATTGTTTTAAAGATAATGGCTTTGATCTGAGTTTTTCTAGGCATGAACTTGTCACTGATGATTTGTCTGCCTTTGATTTTGCTTTGAACGAACCTAGAAAGTTGCAGGAACATAAATCACTTAAGGCTGAAACTAAAGTTGTTCTTGATTATGATTTGAAACTTGCTAGTTTATGTTCTGAAACTGAAAAATCTTGGCATGTTTTGAGATCATTGCTTGAGAATTGTGTTGTTTTGAGCTTTGATGACATTCTGGTTTATAACACTTTCTTTGATAAACATGCTGATTCTCTGCTAAATGATTCTCAATTGGTACTTAATCATTTGTCTTCTGATTCTGAGAAAAGTAGGCACAAATTGAAATTGCTCTATGTTATTGAGTGCGTTGATACAATTTTGGTTTACAATACTTACTTTGATGTGTATCTTAGAAGTCTGAAACAAGTGCAACATGTTCTCAGAAAGAAATGCTTGGCTATTGATCAGATTAAGAACCTGTTTTTCCTATATGACACTGGATTTCTAGTCTCTGTTTTGAGTATCCAGGAACAGCATGATCAGTCTCAGAGGGTTGCAAGGAACAATAGAAAATGCAAATGTTATAAGCCTGAAATTTGGAGATGGAAGTACTTGAGGAACATGGCTTCAAAACTCCAAGGAAGTTTCTGTCCAAAAACTTACTTTGATGTTGCTTTCATGCTTATTTTCTTGATCATTTGTCTCGCCTCTTACTTGTTTACTTTTGATGTAGGAGATACAGATTTGAGGACAAATCCTTTCAAAGGAGGAGGGGATGATGTAACCATGGTTGAGCCACAAGACTATTCTACAAAGGATAAACCGGGATGGCTGAATAGAAAGCTTGAAGATGAACCAGAAGCTGGAATGGAGCATAATGAGCTTATTTTGGCTATGAAAAACTATTCAAACAAGATGGAAAAGATGTGGATCAGACTCATTGACGAGTTAGGCCTTTCTCATTCGAAAAGAAGACTGATACCCAAGTCGACGATCCATTCTCTCTCTCTATTGAGATAGCCACGAAAATCAAGCCAAGGAGCAGCCAAAATAAATAATTATTCAGTTTTTAAGATAATTTTAGTTTTACTCATTTTCTACAATTTTAGGACTTTTCGATTACCTTTTATTTCTGCTACTTAAACTCTTTGAGAACTCTCTGAAAAATGATTCACCTTTTTATCAAAATTCTCTCTAAATTTGTGAATCCCTTGTTCATCCATGAACACTGATTGCTAGGAGTTCATTCTCTGCAAGCAAAACTTGTCTTTGATCACAAACAGAGTTCATTCTCTTGATCTTAGACACATCTACACAAGATCTGATCAGTTCATAGATCATTTCTGAAGATCATCCAATCAGTCCATCCATCATCATCAAAACCAACCCAGATCTCTCTCAAAACCATCAGATCTTCCTTCAAAAGTATCAGGGACAAAAGGATCTCCTCACCAGGGGTTCATCAACCCTTAAGACTCTGGATATGACACACCAGAACTCGGCACACTTCTTTTAGAGAGAGAGAGCCGTATAAGATGAATAATACTTGTATTGAAAAGGTTGGATGATTACAAAAGGGTGTAGAGAACCCTTTAAATAAGAAACCAGAGACAAATCCTCTAGGGTTTCGACAAGAATCAAAAAAGGAAAGAACTAAAACTATAGTCTATAAGTTTAAAATGAAATAAAATGCAACTTCTATTAGTCTTGGACCGAGAATAGCACTTAGGTGATATGTAGACAAGTTGTGGCCTCGTTAAAAAACTTCCTCCTGGAAAACCTCGTCGGACAAAACCAAAAGCAAGGAAAAGAGCACGCACCCCATGTCTGCCTAGATACTAACTCAGTTTGGTGTAGAGATGGCTTGAATGGTGATCAAGACATCTCGGATCAAAACCTTGTCCAAGACCTTCTTGTTGTGGATGTGAAGTGAGTAATCCAACAACATTCTCCTTAAGCTTCTTGACTCTGGAACGAGTCATGGGACCTTCAGGAATGGCTATAGCATCCTCATCAAGTGGTTGATGCATCGTGGCTTCATGTGGCTCATCTAGACTCTCCTCCTTGTCCTCCTTAGTGATCCGGTCCATGATCACATCATCACATCATCCCCTCCCTCTTGAAAAGGTAGTTAATAGAACCTTAGGAACACTCCTGCGTGCATTCATTGAAAAGAACTTAAGGACATGGGAAGAATACTTACCACACTGTGAATTTGCATACAATCATGCTATGCATTCTGCTTCTAAGTATTCACCTTTTGAGATTGTTTATGGGTTCAATCCCACCTCTCCTTTGGATCTAATGCCTTTACCTGAGTGTGAAAGGATCAGTCTAGATGGCAAGAAGAAAGCAGAGATGGTCCAACGGATCCATGAGAAGGCTAGACAAAACATTGAGCAGAAGACCAAGCTTTATGAGAAGCAAGCTAACAAGGGGAGACGTGTGAGAACCTTTGAAGTTGGTGACCAAGTTTGGTTGCACCTGAGGAAGGATAGGTTCCCCAACGAGAGGAAGTCCAAGCTGATGCCAAGGGTTGATGGACCCTTCGAGATCATCCACAAGATCAATGACAATGCCTACAAACTTGATCTCCAATGTAAGTATGATGTATCAAATAGCTTCAATGTCACTGACTTGGCTCCTTTTGCTGTTGATGAACCTGATTTGAGGACAAATCCTTTTCAAGAGGGAGGGGATGATGTGATCATGGACCGGATGACTAAGGAGAACAAGGAGAGTCTAGATGAGCCACATGAAGCCACATTGCACCAGCAGCCTGGTGATGATGCTCTAGCCATTCCTGAAGGTCCCATCACTCGTTCCAGAGTCAAGAAGCTCAAAGAGAATGTTGTTGGATTACTCACTTCACATCCACAACAAGAAAGTCTTGGACAAGGTCTGATCCGAGATGTCTTGATCACCATTCAAGCCATCTCTAAATCAAGCTGAGTTAGTGTCTAGGCAAGACATGGGGTGCGTGCGCTTTTCCTTGCTTTTGGTTTTGTCCCATGAGGTTTTCCGGAGGAAGGTTTTTAACGAGGCCACAACTTGTCTTCACATCACTTAGGCCCTATCTCGGTCCAAGACTAAAAGAAGTTACATTTTATTTCTTTTTAAAGCATAAACTATAGTTTCCTTTTTGCTTATTGTCGAAACCCTAGAGAGCATGTTCTCTGGTTTCTTATTTAAATGGGTCTCACCCTATTGTAGTCATCCAACTTTCAATAAACAAGTATCTTTTCTCCTTGACGGCTCTCTCTCTAGAAAGTGTGTCGAGTCTGGTGTGTAATATCCAGAGACCTAAGGGTGTCTAATTTGGTGTGTCATATCCGAGTTATTCATCTAGGAGTATCAAGAGATCATCCATCCCTCTTGTGTCACCATTCAATCCACAAACCTTGAAGAACTTGAGTCCTGATTCGTTCTTGCTGTTCCTCTTGAACCCAATTGGCTTCATGCTTCATACAAGTAGCCTGACTATCCTCTTGAGCCATCCTCTTTGAAATTTCAGCCTCCATGATATGGCTGTCCCAAAGTCCATGACTTCCCAAGGTAACTCTGACCACTCTTGACCATAAAAGATAGTTAGGACCCTCTAGGGTCACTGGAATAAGGTTCTCCTTCTTCATTTTCTTGGTCGAAATCACCTTTACTCAATTTAAGTAGACTTTTCTATTTTTGGCGATTTCTGGAGCTGGAAATGATGAACAGCTGAAGAACAAGATGAACTTTGCCAAAAATAGAAATGAAACTCAGAGAATTTGCTGAAGTAAGTAAAGAGAGTAGGGAGATTTAGGTCTCAAGATGATGCATCCCTAGGATGCTCTTTGGTTGATGGGAATGGATAGATCCTTGCAAGAACGAATCAGAGACTCAAGTTCTTCAAGGTTTGTGGATTGAATGGTGACACAAGAGGGATGGATGATAGGATCTATCCATTCCCATCAACCAAAGAGCATCCTAGGGACGCATCATACAGCATGAGCATCTTACAAAGAAGTCACCAAGTGTAGTGTCGTTTCCTGAGTACAAGAAGTGTAAGAAACAACATAGAAAGAGGAACCTGAGGCCACAGATGAAGGAGAGCAAGTTGGCCAGGGACTTTCTCAAGAAGATTGAGCATCAAACAATTGAAGGAAAGACCATGTACTAAGCATTCACCAGTAACCTGAATGAGGGAGAAACATGGAGAATTGGAGCTGGTGCGACCAATGTTGATGGACCAGTAACCAGGAGTGACCTGAACTCCTTTATCAAAGCTGCCAAGGCCCTTATCTCACCCAAATATGCTGGTACACACTCTCTTGACTCTATGCCCATCATTATAGATTCAGGAGCTAGCCATCACATGATTAGTGATAGGAGTTTGATTAGTGATGTCAAGCCCGCCTCAGGGAATGTGGTTATAGCAAATGGAGATAAGGTTAAGATAGAAGGGATAGGGAACCTTAGGCTGTTTGATAGGGAATCATCTGCCTTATATATGCCTCAGTTTACATCTAATTTGCTGTCAGTAAGGAAGGCTACAGTCGACTTGAGTTGTCAGGTTGTATTTAGACCAGATGAGGTTGAGTTTCAAGATTTAAAGACAGGGCAGTTGATAGGAAGAGGGCACAGCCATGGTGAACTCTATCATCTCCAAAAGACAGAACCTTCTATCTGCATGGTCAGTACAACTACTGGGGTTGATAACAACACATGGCATGCTAGATTGGGACATCCCTATGCTAGAGCTTTAAATCTGATGCTTCCTGGTGTGGTGTTTGAGAATGATGTGTGTGAAGCATGCATCTTGGGGAAGCATTGTAGGACAGTCTTTCCAAGGTCTAGCACCATCTATGAGAATTGCTTTGACCTTGTTCACTCTGATGTGTGGACTGCTCCTTGTCTGTCCAGAGAAAATCACAAATACTTTGTGACATTCATTGATGAGAAGTCTAAGTATACTTGGGTGACACTGATTCAGTCTAAGGACAGAGTGCTTGAAGCTTTCAAGAATTTTCAGACCCATGTCTCCAACCATTTCAATGCCAAACTCAAGATCCTTAGGTCAGATAATGGTGGAGAATACACAAGTCAAAAATTCAAGCAGTATCTAACTCAACATGGAATCATACATCAGACAAGCTGTCCTTATACTCCTCAACAAAATGGAGTAGCTGAGAGGAAGAACAGGCACCTGATGGAAGTAGCAAGGTCAATGATGTTCCACACTAATGTGCCAAAGAGATTTTGGAGTGATGTTGTCATGACTGCCTGTTATCTTATCAACAGGATTCCAACTAAGATACTCAATGACATGTCTCCATTTGAAGTACTAAACTGCAAGAAGCCATCTTTGGATCATTTGCGAGTATTTGGCTGCATCTGCTTTGTGTTGATACCAGGGGAACAGAGGAGCAAGTTAGATGCAAGAAGTTCAAAGGCAATGTTCATTGGCTACTCTCCCACACAAAAGGGTTATAAATGTTATGATCCAGTGGGAAGAAAGGTTTCCATATCAAGAGATGTGAAGTTTGTGGAGACTAAGGGGTACTATGAGGAAAAGAGTTGGGATGACTTGAAAGACCTCTCTCAAGCATCAGACAAAGCAGCCAATCTCAGGGTGATTTTGGAGAATCTTGGTATCAGCATGCCTCCAGAAAATCAGGAGACAAAGAAATGTGCACCTGAAGCTACATCTAGTCCAGACACTGTGGTTGAGGAAGATGGGGCTGATGAAGCTGTAGAAGCAACTCATCCTGATCCTGAAGGGGGAATCAACAAGAAACTCAAGATCAGGATGAAAGGCAACAAAGACAATCAGAACCAGTGAATGATGAAGCAGAATCTGAGGAGGAAGGAGAACCTGAAGCAGTCCAGCCTCTTAGGAGAAGTACAAGGCTGAGAAAGGATCCTTCAAACTGGATCAACACGAGGGTCTACTTCAACTCACATGCAGGGGTTCATCCTATACAAGCAGTATGCTCATTGGCTCAATATCCACAAGAACACCAAGTCTTTATTGGTCAACTGGATCAGGAGTAAATTCCAAGGTCATATGAAGAGGCAATGGAGCTTGAAGAGTGGAGAGACTCTGTTGGAAATGAAACCAATGCTATGATAGTCAATGACACTTGGTATGAGGCTGAACCCCAAAAGGAAAGAAGGCAGTGACAAGCAAGTGGGTTTTCACCATTAAGTACTTGGCAAATGGAAAGGTGGAGAGGCGCAAGACAAGGCTGGTTGCAAGAGGATTTACTCAGGCATATGGAGAGGATTACATTGATACATTTGCACCAGTAGCAAAACTTCACACCATTAGGATCATTTTCTCAAGTGCTACTAACTTGGAATGGGATTTGTGGCAAATGGATGAAAACTAAAGAGATATCTTTTTATATGAGTATTTGAGACGTTGAAAGAGATTAGAAAAGAGATTAGAAGAGACTTGGAGACTAAAGCTTGAAATGAGACTAGAAATCCATTTCTGGATATGAAGAACACTAGAGAGAATAATAGAGACTCGAAAATATTGCTTGCTTGATTAATGAGAGGGATTACAACATATATAGGGAAAGTTAAGGCTGAGCTTAACGGATACAAGATAAGGTTTCGACCTAAGCATGTGTAGTCAAAGCTTTAGGCGCGCCTGGTTTGAAATGCTTGAACGAGGAGCTTCGCATGCTTGATTCCTTTGGCATCTTGACCAGATGCTCTAGCCAGCCTGTCCAGACGCGGAGTAACCTTATCCATAAGGTTCAGTGCACATAGACACACGGAGGAGAAGAAGGGAAAGATTATCCGCGGCAAGGTAACTTCTCTAGTTTTCACCCGGGTAACTTTGGTCGACCCAAACTTGCTTTTGGTTGACTAATGGTTGTACGGCCAACTTGTACGGCCTTGTACGGATTCTGTACGGACACCCCAACTCCATTCCTCTTCATTTCCTAAGCATTCCTCACTCTCCATTCATAGATCATAATCCCATCTCTTATTTGGTTCAACACTCCCCCTCAAGCTTGACCAAGGGAACCGGTCAAGCTTGGATGTCATGAGATCTTCCTCATTAAAAACCTTGCTGAAGAAAACCCTCCTTAGGGATAAAACCTCAACAAGGAAAAGAGTGAAGACCTCATGACAAGAGGAACTAGTTGAGCCTGGTAAGATCACTGAGTCCCAATCTGTGATGAATGGACTCAAGTGTCTTCTGTCTTGGAGCCTTGGTGAATACATCAGCTAGCTGATCTTCACACCGTGTATAACAAGGTAGAATAACTCCTTGAACTATCATCTGCCTCACCTTGTGGCAGTCAACCTCAATATGCTTGGTTCTCTCATGAAACACCGAGTTGGAGGCAATGTGGATTGCGGCTTGATTATCACAATGCATGGTCATTGGTGTGGACTGGTCTATCTCCAAGTGCTTCAATATTCCCTTGATCCAGACTAGCTCATTAGTCAGCTTCAACATAGCTCGGTACTCAGCTTCAGCACTTGAACATGACACCACCTTTTGCTTCTTGCTCTTCCAAGTAACTAAGTTCCCACCAATGAATGTGCAATAGCCAGTGGTGGACTTCCTATCTGCTCTATCTCCAGCCCAATCAGCATCACAGTATCCCACTACTTCAGTGCTCTTGTTACACCCCATCCACACTCCTTGCTCTGGTGAACCATTTAGATACATCATGATCCTATTCACCATGCTCCAATGATGCTCCTTTGGTCCTTGCAAATGTTGGCTCACCTGATTCACAGCAAAACATATGTCAGGACGTGTAATGGTTAAGTAGATCAACTTACCAACAAGCTTCCTATAGAGCTTGGCATCTTCAAATGGTTGGCTATCTTCAATCTCCCCCTCACGTGGAACCTTATACCCATCTTCCAGAGGTGTCTTCACTGTCTTTCCTCCAAGTTTACCTGCATTTTTCAAAAGATCAAGTGAATATTTCCTTTGAGAAAGAAACAATCCTTCCTTGGATCTACATATCTCAATTCCAAGGAAGTATTTCATTTCTCCCAAGTCTTTAATTTCCAAGACAGACTTTAAAAAGTCCTTAGTAGATTGAATTCCAACCTTGTCACTTCCTGTGATGATGATATCATCAACATACACAAGAAGGACTACAATACCTGATGGGGTGGATAAGGAGAAGAGAGTATGGTCGAGTTCTGACCTCTTGAAACCCTTCCCATTCAGAGTTGTGCTCAGTTTGGTGTACCAGGCTCTAGGTGATTGTTTGTGACCATAGATGGCTTTCTTCAATCTTAGGACATTTCCCTCTTTGACCAAATGCTCAAGACCAGGAGGAGGAAGCATATAGACCTCATCTTCAAGTTCTCCTTGCAAGAAAGCATTCTTCACATCCATTTGCCAAAGACCCCATTCTAAGTTCACAGCAAGAGATAGCACTATTCTGATTGTATGGAGCTTGGCAACTGGAGCAAACGTGTCAATGTAGTCCTCTCCATAAGTTTGAGTAAACCCTCTGGCTACCAGTCTGGTCTTCTTCCTATCAATCATCCCATTTGCAAGATACTTGATGGTGAATATCCATCTGCTAGAAACAGCCTTCTTCCCTTTTGGTAGTGCACTTTCATACCAAGTATCATTCTTGATCATTGCATCTGCTTCAGCACCAACTGATTCCCTCCATTCTTTGTCTTGCATAGCTTCTTCATAAGAGCTTGGTAACTTACTCTCATCCAGACTCGTCATGAAAGCACAATGGTCTTCAGGGTAATATACTAGTGTACAAGCAGCTTGAACAGGATGCTCCACTGCTTGTGCATTGTAGTATACCCTTGTATTCACCCAGTTGGATGGAGGGTTTCTTATCCTTGTACTCCTTCTTAAAGGTTGAGGTTGAGGTACTTCAGGTTGTTCTTCCTCAATCTCTCCTTCTTCTTCCTGGTTTGCACCTTCCTCATCTTCATTTCCTTGATCCACACCTTGATCATGTTGTGAGCCTGATGATTCTTCCTCATATTGCTCATGAGCATCAGGTTCATTTCCCCCCTCATGGTCGAGGTGGGGTTCCTGACCATCCATATCCACAGTAGGTGGACCTTGTTGTTGTTTACTTCCACCCTTGTGATCCTGAGATAAGTTAATCCCAAGACTCTCCAAGATAATCCTCAAGTTTGCAGCCTTATCTGATGTCAAATCCTTTAATTCTGCTTGGTTCTTTTTGTAGCAGCCCTCCCCGTGGGACCCAGCTGGCGCTGCAGCGCATCGACCCTAACCCCTCTCCTGTGATACAACCTGCCCGAAATCACCCTAGGCCTCGGCTCACAGGTGGGTTATTGGTGCGCTTGGCGCTACTCGAACCCAAGACCTCACCCTTTAACAGCACTCCTACAGAGAAGCTGTCACCAATTGAATTGGTGACAGCTTCTCTGTAGGAGTGCTGTTAAAGGGTGAGGTCTTGGGTTCGAGTAGCGCCAAGCGCACCAATAACCCACCTGTGAGCCGAGGCCTAGGGTGATTTCGGGCAGGTTGTATCACAGGAGAGGGGTCAGGGTCGATGCGCTGCAGCGCCAGCTGGGTCCCACGGGGAGTGCTGTTACAATAAAAGTCGACTTTTATATAACGGCCTACCCCACAACTGGGCGGATCAGTCGGCCCTGCAGTGCACCGACCCTAACCCCTCCCCTGTGATGCAACCTGCCCGAATTCACCCTAGGCCTCGGCTAACAGGTGGGTTATTGGTGCGCTTGGCGTTACTCAAACCCAATACCTCACCCTTTAACAACACTCCCACAGAGAAGCTGTCACCAATTGACCTGCAGCTCAATTGGTAACAGCTTCTTTGTAGGAGTGTTGTTAAAGAGTGAGGTCTTGGGTTCGAGTAACGCCAAGCGCACCAATAACCCACCTGTGAGCCGAGGCCTAGGGTGAATTCGGGCAGGTTGTATCACAGGGGAGGGGTTAGGGTCGGTGCACTGCAGGGCCGACTGATCCGCCCAGTTGTGGGGTAGGCCGTTATATAAAAGTCGACTTTTTTTGTGACAGCCTGTCCCGCGGACCCAGACTCACAGCCCTGCAGGGCACCGACCCTAACCCCTCCCGTGTGATACAACCTGCCCGAAATCACCCCTAGGCCTCGGCTCACAGGTAGGTTATTGATGCGCTTGGCGTTACTCAAACCCAAGACCTCACCCTTTAACAGCACTCCCACAGGACAAGCTGTCACCAATTGAGCTGCAGATCAATTGGTGACAGCTTGTCCTGTGGGAGTGCTGTTAAAGGGTGAGGTCTTGGGTTCGAGTAACGCCAAGCGCATCAATAACCTACCTGTGAGCCGAGGCCTAGGGGTGGTTTCGGGCAGGTTGTATCACAGGGGAGGGGTTAGGGTCGGTGCCTTGCAGGGTTGTGAGTCTGGGTCCGCGGGACAGGCTGTCACACTTTTCTTCATAGAACCCTCTTTCTTCTACAAACTTCACATCCCTTGATATAAACACCCTCCTGGTTACTGGATCATAACACTTGTATCCCTTCTGAGTTGGTGAGTAGCCAATGAACATCCCCTTGGTACTCTTTGCTTCCAACTTGTTCCTAAGTTCTCCTGGTTTGTGAACAAAGCAAAGACACCCAAAGACTCGAAGGTGATCTAAGGTTGGCCTATACTTGTTCAATACTTCAAATGGTAAAGAACTCTGGTTGGGGTTCGGTTGATCAAGTAACAAGCAGTGGCAACAGCATCACTCCAGAATCTCTTGGGTACATTTGCTTGGAACATCATGGACCGAGCAACCTCCATAAGGTGTCTATTCTTCCTTTCTGCTACTCCATTCTGTTGTGGGGTGTAAGGGCAGCTTGTTTGATGAAGAATGCCATGTTGAGATAGATGCAACTTGAATGCTTGACTTGTGTATTCTCCACCATTATCTGATCTAAAAACTTTCAGCTTAGCATTGAAATGGTTAGTCACATAAGTATGAAAGTTTCTAAATGCATCAAGCACCCTATCTTTAGATGGAATCAAGGTTATCCAGGTGTATTTCGATTTTTCATCTATGAATGTGACAAAGTACTTATGATTCTCTCTAGACAAGCAAGGGGCAGTCCAAACATCTGAATGTATTAAATCAAAACAATTATCATAGATAGTAGTGGACTTATGGAAAACAGTCTTACAATGCTTGCCTAAAATACAAGCTTCACAATCATTATTTTTAAAAACAACACTTGGAACCATTAAGTTTAAAGCTCTAACATGAGGGTGTCCTAGTCTAGCATGCCACAAAGCATTCTTATTTAAAGTAGAAGCAGAAGCAGAAGTAAAGGAACAATTATGATCAGGCAAAACATTAATCTCTTCAAGTAGATATAGGTCTCCTTTTGTAACTCCTTGCCCAATCACACGGTTGCTTTCAATATCCTGAAACTTAACATCATTAGGACTAGAGATAACTTTGCATTTGAGATCATTAGCGCAGCGGAAGCATGGTGGGCCCATAACCCACAGGTCCAAGGATTGGAACCTGGCTCTGATACCATGAAAACTAAAGAGATATCTGAGGTTATATTAGTATTTGAGACGTTGAAAGAGATTAGAAAAGAGATTAGAAGAGACTTGGAGACTAAAGCTTGAAATGAGACTAGAAATCCATTTATGGATATGAAGAACACTAGAGAGAATAAGAGAGACTCGAAAATATTGCTTGCTTGATTAATGAGAGGGATTACAACATATATAGGGAAAGTTAAGGCTGAGCTTAACGGATACAAGATAAGGTTTCGACCTAAGCATGTGTAGTCAAAGCTTTAGGCGCGCCTGGTTTGAAATGCTTGAACGAGGAGCTTCGCATGCTTGATTCCTTTGGCATCTTGACCAGATGCTCTAGCCAGCCTGTCCAGACGCGGAGTAACCTTATCCATAAGGTTCAGTGCACATAGACACACGGAGGAGAAGAAGGGAAAGATTATCCGCGGCAAGGTAACTTCTCTAGTTTTCACCCGGGTAACTTTGGTCGACCCAAACTTGCTTTTGGTTGACTAATGGTTGTACGGCCAACTTGTACGGCCTTGTACGGATTCTGTACGGACACCCCAACTCCATTCCTCTTCATTTCCTCAGCATTCCTCACTCTCCATTCATAGATCATAATCCCATCTCTTATTTGGTTCAACAATGGATGTGAAGAATGCCTTTTTGCAAGGAGAATTAGAAGATGTGGTCTACATGCATCCTCCTCCAGGTCTAGAGCACTTGGTCAAACCAGGCAATGTGTTAAGGTTGAAGAAAGCAATTTATGGCTTGAAGCAATCACCAAGGGCCTGGTATCACAAGTTAAGCACCACACTGAATGGAAGAGGATTTACTAAGTCAGAAGCTGACCATACTCTCTTTACATTGACTGGTCCACAAGGCCTTGTGGTCATCCTGATATATGTAGATGATATTATCATCACAGGAAGCGACAAGGAAGGAATTCAGGCCACTAAGGCATTCCTGAAATCAGTGTTTGACATCAAGGATCTTGAAGAGCTGAAGTATTTTCTTGGAATTGAAGTGTGTAGATCCAAGGAAGGACTATTTCTGTCTCAAAGGAAGTATGCAATGGATCTGTTGAGTGAGGCAGGAGACCTTGGAGGAAGAGCAGCAAAGACTCCTCTTGAAGATGGCTACAAAGTGCTGCGAGAGCGGGAGTTTGAGAACACTCCATTTAAGGATGTCAAGAAGTATAGAAGAATGGTTGGGAAGCTCATCTATCTGACCATAACAAGACCTGACATTTGTTTTTCTGTGAACCAAGTCAGTCAACACATGCAAACTCCTAAAGTTCATCACTGGAACATGGTAGAGAGGATCATGAGGTATCTAAGAGAAGCTCCTGGTCAAGGAGTTTGGATGGGTTGCAATGGAAGCACTGAGGTTGTAGGATACTGCGATGCTGATTGGGCAGGAGATAAAGTTGATAGGAGATCAACTACTGGGTATTGTACATTCATTGGAGGCAACTTGGTAACTTGGAAGATTAAGAAGCAAAAGGTGGTGTCATGTTCTAGTGCTGAGGCAGAGTATAGAGCTATGAGGAAGCTCACTAGTGAACTCATATGGATCAAGAACCTACTGAGGGATTTGGGCATTGAGATAACAACTCCAATCACCATGCATTGTGATAACCAAGCGGCAATACACATAGCTTCAAACTCAGTGTTTCATGAGAGGACAAAGCATATTGAAGTAGATTGCCTCAAAGTGCGACAAGCAGTGGAGCAACAAGTCATCCTACCTTGCTACACTAGAAGTGAAGATCAGCTAGCTGACATCTTCACAAAGGCAGCAAGCACAAAAGTCTGTGAGTTCATGCACTCTAAGTTGGGACTAATAGACCTCACATCTCACTGACTTTCCTATCCTGAAGGCTTCTACTCTTTTTCCTTGGTGTGTTTTTGTCCCACTGGGTTTTGCACATAAAGGTTTTAATGAGGAAAGTTCTTCATGGTTCCAAGCTTGACCAGCACCTAATGTCAAGCTTGAGGGGGAGTGTTGAGATGAAGAAGACATAAGATGGAGTTATGGAGAAGCAAAGGCAATATGGAACCAGCTGAGTGGAGGACGACCTAACCTGACTTGGAAGGCAAGTTTGGGTAACCAGAAGCCTCAGGAAGGTTTGAATTCGAAATATAGCTGTTGGGAGCAAGAGACAAGGAAATATCACATGTTTAGTTAAGAAGGAGAGAGATAGAAGAGCTGTCACTTTCACCCAAGCTGGGAGAGCTTTTGTCTCTTCTGGACAGTCTTTGTTTATTCATATCTTTTTCATTTTGTTTGTCTATATATGCTTTGTATCCAGAACCAAATTAATTCAAGGAAATAGATTTCCTCTCTCTCTCTCTCTCTTACTCTGGGCGAAATCCCTCTCTCTCTCTCATGTTCTTGCTGTTCTTCATTCTCTCTACACAAACCAGACACTAAATCTCTCTATTTTCACAAATTTGACTCAAGATCATAGGAGTTATGATGAAGAAGTTATCCCACTTTTAACCGAACTGATTCCACTTTGCCCTATTTGGAGATTTGGGAATTTATTCTTGATACAAATAAAACCAGAATGAATCACGATGTAAGAAGCTTGATTTGGACTCATAAATCAGTGTAGAATCATCCTGAAGTTGAATCAATATCATTGGACTTATGATGAAGAAGTTATCCCACTTTTAACCGTAGTGATTCCAGTTTACCCTGTTTGGAGATTTGGCAATTTCTTCTTGATACAAATAAAACCAGAATGAATCACGATGTAAGAAACTTGATCTGGACTCATAAATCAGTTTAGAATCATCCTGAAGTTGAATCAATATCATTGGACTTATGATGAAGAAGTTATCCCACTTTTAACCGAAGTGATTCCAGTTTGCCCTGTTTGGAGATTTGGCAATTTCTTCTTGATACTAATAAAACCAGAATGAATCACGATTTAAGAAGCTTGATTTGGACTCATAAATCAGTGTCGAATCACCCTG
>CAJHQQ010005239.1:0-18863 GCA_905132885.1 Moricandia moricandioides
CCGCATAACTTTAGATCATCGCATCAGAAACTTCCCTTCTATAGTTGTCATAAAAATGATTGGATCCAAAAAGTTCACCAATTGCTCTCTGCAATTGAGTTCCTAGACCTAATGTAGAATATCTCTAAAAGACAGTACCATATGGATACACAAAGACTCTAATAAACACTCTATCAATATAACTCATGAGGGTAAAAAATAGAAATTATAAGGGGTGCGGAATCTATAGACATTATTTCAATTGCGCGGGCATCAAAACCCTATCCAAACTGGTCCCAGAGGTGAATGCCCGATGGTCCCCCATCAACGCTTCTCTAAACAACATGTTGCATATCTCTTTTTAGCAGTCGCTAATCATGATTCGGAAACACAAGGTTCCTTTCTTGGTTCTACAATCCACAGCATCATGTTTCAACACACATGATAGGGAGTGGCGTTGGGTAGCACGCAGCAGTTGTGTAACGCTATTCGGAGAGATTTTTTGAAAGTCGTGTGCGTCTTTTGGGGATTGTGAGTATAAATTAGGGCAGTTGATGTTTCGAGGGAGGGTGCTTCTACGGACTTTCTTCTTAAGTTAGTGTTTATCAGCAGATAGAGATCTGAGTTTCGTCAAAAACATACAAGACCGCCGATGCCTTGTGCCAGGTGATATTGCCGGTACCGGCCTGCGACTCATCCAAGTGTGTTATGAGCAAAACGCACTCATCAACCTTGGAAGAGGAAGGGTGGTAACTCGGACCGACATTGTATCTAGGGGTTAGATGAATTTTATCGGCGGGAGCGATAAAGGAGCGCATTAGGTACACACCGGTTGGGGCATAGTATGCATATTCGGCGGAGTGCTAACTTATTGTGAGAAGGGAGAAAGAATTACCCAACTCCGGATCCGCGCAAGTTCAACATCGTCCTGAAAAAGAGAGAAGCTCAGACATCTAAGTCGGAAACAACACCAGGAACGGGAAGAACTTGACAAAACTCGCACGAAGGGCATTCGCCCATCTTAGCATCATGGCTTCTTGTTCATCATGAGAGGAGACATCTTAATTTAGAGAAGCTCTCGAAAAAATAAAAGTAGAGAGAAGTTGTAAAAGCATGGAATGAATTGAAGAATG
This sequence comes from Moricandia moricandioides, assembly GCA_905132885.1. NCBI lineage: Eukaryota > Viridiplantae > Streptophyta > Magnoliopsida > Brassicales > Brassicaceae > Moricandia > Moricandia moricandioides. Next base: position 1,113 of record CAJHQQ010005239.1, read on the forward strand.
ACGGGTTCAATACTTAATAGAGATGGAAAAATCTTTGCAATAAAATAATCAACTAAAACTTTTCGACATAAGGAAAATCGCATTCATAGCCATATAATTCCGGTTAAATGTTGTATCACTAGCTCGCAAGAATCACACTCAAAATTTACGAGTTGGGGGCTAACTATTAGGATCAAAATCGGTAATCTCAAAATCAACGTCCCAAAATTGTTACGCTATCTTTAGAAAATCAATCGGGATAACTTCGGGAAAAATATTAAGGATAAAATTCAGAGCAACAAGAAGTACACGAGGCTATGAACATCACAGAGAAGGTTGTCCCTGCCTCATCCCCAGCAGGCGACCAGGTTCCCTCCCTTCCTCGTAACCAGCAGGACACCAGGCGACGAGTCTCCTCTCTTTCCTTGTCGCCAGAAAGTGACCAGGATCCTTCTCTGCCTCGTCGCCAACAGGTGATTAAGGCTCAGGCTCCTTCCTTGCCTCATTGCCAGCAGGCGACCAGGCGACGAGGCTCCTTCCCTGCCTCGTCGCCGGCATGTGACCACCATGCCACTCGCCACGCGGTCACAGTTCGTCCCTTTGATTCTTAACCTAGCTGTCTCATGTTTCATCTCGATCGGAGTTACTATTGAAATTTTATGATAAAATTAGCAAAGTCGTGTTTTCTCATAAAATTTCAAACCAGTCGAATAAAACGGTAACAACTAACTTGACACCATTGTTATCTTAACTTTACGATTGGTTTTACTATCTCATTGAACCAACGATATGGGCACCAACATCGTATGGAAGGTGGTTTTCCGAAAGAAATCGTAAAAACGTTTTAGTCGAAAAATGGCCCGAGATGGTCTAAAATGAGGCAAAAGCCCACTTACAATTTCAGACGAGAATAAACCCGAACTATAATGATGGTTTGTTTGATTTTCATAGAAGAAAAATGGAAAAGGAGATAAAATCCAAGTTTCTAGGATAATTATGAAGATTGAGAGGATAAGGAAGATTTTCGGGTCCTCAGGGAAAGTTGGAAATCTTAGATTTTCTCTATTTACTAAACTTGACAGTGCGAATTTCGGTTCCCACAAGAGCTTTAATGAGAGCATCAAGATCAGACATCTTGATCATATCATATTCAGTACTCCTCAATGCAGAATTAAGAGTTGCCAATGCTTCACCATGGATATCATCTTGGTAAGAAGATGGACCAGCTTTCCCAGTAGCATTAGTGGACATATGAGCTCTAGCTTCCATGTCCTTGACCTTCCTTGGCTCGAGGTGAGGATGAAGGATCCATCACTTATCCTTAACATTCCCCTTCTTCTTGCAATGATCACAGAACCAAATCTTCTTTTCTTCCTGCTCATACATCACTTTGTTATCCTACATTACCCAGCCTTATTTGCTAAGAAAACATCTCCCTTTCCACCACACAAACCAGGAGGACCCTTGCTCCTTTTGAATTTGAGCATAGACATCTTCAAGTGTAGAAAGTTACTCAGACATCAATATATGTTTGATGAGAATATTGTAGGTTGGATTCAAGGTTAATAAGAGCCCAAACACCTTATCTTGCTCATGCCTTTCATTGAGAACATCAGGATCAATAGAACTTGGTCTTAGAATTTCAAGTTCAGCCCAAAGAGATATGAACTTCCCAATGTGTTGAGTGAACTCCATATCCTTTTGATAAAGTGTTAATAGCCTTATTAGCTTCAAGTACACGACTGAGATTATATATATTACCATACACCTTTTGAAATTTATCCCATAGATAATTGGATGTCTCACAGTAACTGTAAGCCTCTAAAATAGCTGACTATACAGTATTTTGAATGATGGACAGAACCATCAGATCTTCATGAATCCATTTGTTATCGTCGACCAAAATAGTCTCCTGATCATCTTGTTGAACAAACTGCTGTGGAGCCGCACCAGTCGTGACATGACTCCAAAGACCATGACCTCCAAGCGCTGTTTTTATTATCCTAAACCAGAGCAAGTAGTTGATACCCTTAAGAGTAATAGGAATCATCAAAGCCTTCTTATTTCCATTAGATCAGACTGGGATTTCAAGAGACACTTTTAATGAGAGTTTTGCAGAACAAACTGAGTTTTAGAAACATAGTTTTGCGAAAGAAATAATGGATATAAGAGACAAAGCTCTGATATCATGTGAGATTTGTGAGATTCTGATAAGGAAAACATCAAGTAGAGAGAGAGAGAGAGAGAGAGAGAGAGAGAGAGAGAGAGAGAGAGCATTTTCCTTAGATTTGTATTCATCACTTGCTACATATTTATCAAATAAATTGCATGCATAATTGAATACAGAATATGCAGAGCAGTATAATAAAAGATGAATATGCATAGATCTTTATTTCCTAGGACAGTAAGCGAAGAACATGAAGAGAGATCAATTTCTCCACGCAAACTTTAAATCATTTTTTCATGCCAATAGTCTTCAGGCATGTAAGAAATTAATCAGCCTAAGTCCCATCATTGCTTTTAAATCCAGTGATTATCTTCATAAACACCACCCTCAGCTTGATGTACTACATCAATGATTTTAGAAATTCATGCACCACCATAAAGTGTTGCAAGTTATGTTACCACTTGTAACACCGAACATTATTCCAGCCAAATGGTGGAGACTGCGGGGTGTAAGTTGACCGAACGCTAGTTTGTAAGCATTCTGAAACGCATAAAAATGATGGGATCGGAAATCACATGACGGATAAAAGCAAGTAGGCTTCAAAACCTGTACGATCTTTGAATGTGGGTTATCAGCCCGATCGTCACTACTTAGAAGTATGGAGGCAGCATTCTCAAGAATTTTGAAGCTATTCCTAACTGCCACCAGGTTGCTTTTTTATGATCAAGATGAACCTTTTGGAACCAAGACAAACATCCTTTGTCTCTTTTGGGCTTTCTGAAGAAGAGGAGGTCTCTTAAAACCAGTAATTTCTTTCCAATATGCTTCGGCATTTCAGGATCTACAAAATAATCCTCCGCTCCATCTTTTTTTCGAATGAATGTAAAATTTATTCAAACAGAAAAAGCTTTGTTACATCAAGTGCTTCTGTTTTTGATTTTCTATAAAGAATCAAAGAAATATTATGAATACTCAAAAAATCTTCTCACTTCATTACTATCCACGCGTTCCAAACCAAGTAGCTAGTGCCTCATCAAGGTATTTTTGGTCCTGTCCTTGTACTGATAATAATCTGATACGAATGTTTTTATCCACAAACTTGATCAGATTGTTCTCGTGTTGCGGTTTCTCCCCATGACGACGAGAGTTTCGTTCTCTCCATATGGTATAAAGAGTTGCTTGGAAACCATATCTTATAAGAAAAGCCTTTGTAGATTTATTGCTTGCCTTTGAGACAACTTCTACAATCTCACTCCATATTGTTGTAAATTCATCTTGCAGAATTCCTCCTCCCCCCCCCCCCCCCCCCCCCCCATAGCTTTCCAGATTTTTGCTGAGTAAGGGCAGCTAAAGAAAAGATGTTGACAGGTTTCATGGATCTCTTGACAGAGTATAAAACTTGTGTTAACACTTGTTCTCCACAATTGCATTCGATCTCCTGTTTGCAGTCTATTTCTTAAAGCAATCCATAGTAGAAAAGAGTACTTAGGTGTTGCTTGTTGAAACCAAACTGCTGCACTCCACGGACTCGGTTCATTAGTATCTCAAAGTAGAGCCCAAGTTTTTTCTGTGGAAAACTTATTTAAAAATTGATCCTCTGCTTGCTTCCACAAAGGGGTGTCTTCCTCCAAAGTTACTCTACTTCTTATGAGATCTATCTCATCCTCCACCTCGTTCAACTGTCTTACTCTTTGTCTTCTTCTTCTTCGGTTTACAAGAACATCTGCAACCATAGCTGTATCAGCAATTCCGAGATCTATTATACGTCTGTCACCCATTTTATCCTTTAAGATTCCAAACTGAGACCATGTATCATACCAAAATGAGGTGCTCTTTCCATTCTTAATCTCCATTTTATGAAATTGTTTAGCAATGTCTATGATCTTTAGAATTTTCCTCCACACCCAGGAACCTGTACTTGTACTTCCCCTTACAGACCAGAAAGAGCCCTTTCTGATTAGATACGAGTGTATCCATTTTACCCATAATGACTTCGGGTTTGAAACCAACCTCCATATTAACTTTAAACTGTGAACCAAGTTGATTTCTTTCGATGACCGCAAACCCAATCAACCTTCCTCCTTTGGTAAGCACACATCTTTCCAGCAAACATTTGCCTTGGTAGTTTTCATCTGTGGTCCTGACCAAAGAAAAACAGCACATACACTTTCTATCTCCTTCAAACAACTACTCGGAAGTCTGAATGCATATAGCCAGAAATTTGCCATATTGGTAATAACTGAATTTATTAGTTGCATCTGACCTGCATAAGACAGAAAGCGGCCTGTCCATGACCTCATTCTTCTTCTAACTTTCTCGATCATGGGCATACAGTCACTTATCATCATTTTTTTTGTAAGGAGAGGGAGTCCCAAATATCGAACTGGCAGCTGACCAGAAGCAAATGGAAAACGAGTAAGAATGTATGTTGCGTGATCCTCTGAAGTGCCCACAATGTAGAGAGTTGATTTTGCAAGACTTATTTATAGACCAGACATGCCTGCAAACTCATCAAAAACAGCAAGAATCCCTTCAACAGATCTCTTAGTTCCATTTGTAAATACCAATAGATCACCTGCAAAGCATAGATGCGTCAACAAGATGTTCTGACATTTAGGATGGTAACCTATGTCCCTTCTTTCAGCTGCTTTGTCCAGCATTCGCGATAAAACATTCATGCAAATAACAAAGAGGTATGGAGAAAGAGCACAACCTTGTCTGAGTCCTCTTTTGGTTTGAAAAAATCCGGCCAATTCTCCATTTACCTGCACTAAGAACGAGAGAGTGAAGACACATAGCTCTATCCAGTGGGTAAATTTCTCAGGTATACCCAATGCTCTCAACGTGTTTAGTAGGAATGACTAGTGAACTGAGCAAAAGCCTTTGCGATGTCAATCTTCATAGCACATCTAGGCGTTATATCCTCCTTGTGATAATCCTTAACTCTTTTTGTTGCTAGCAGCAAGTTTTCTACCAATAGTCTATATTTCACAAAAGCAGACTGATTATAGGAGATACATTGGGGAAGAGTACCTTTTAGTCTATTTGCAATAATCTTTGAGATCACCTTGTATAGAACATTGCAGCATGAGATAGGTCTATAATCTTTCAGCTCCATTGCACTATCTTTCTTTGGTATGAGTGCAAGAATGGTAGTATTCAGCCCCTTTGGTAAGAAACCCTTACTGAAAAAAGATTGCACAGCTGTTATGAAATCCTTCCCCAATCACCCGCCGAGAAGTATTGAAGAACTCTGTGGTGAAGCCATCTGGTCCTGGAGCTTTGTTACTTGGCATGTTAAACAACACATCTCTGATTTCCTCAGCCGTCACCTGCTTAACAAGCATATTACTTTCCTCATCAGAGTAACGAAATTGTAATATCTGTTGAAGCTCCTCCACTGTTCTGTTTTGTATATCACATGGCTCGTATGATAAAAATTCATTAAAAATCTTTCTACTTCAGTCTTTATTTCCTCCTGAGACCTAACCACAGATCCCAAAGAGCATTTATTTCTCTGATTGTATTTCTTGCCTTTCTTATACTTGAAGCGTTATGAAAGGCTTTGTTATTACGGTCTCCTACTTGTAGCCAGTGAAGCTTAGATCGTTATTTCAATACCTTCTCTGTTCGATTAAGCTTGAAGTAGCTTGTGATACAAGCTATCTAATCCTATTAAGTTGTGATTATCTAAAAGAGTAAAAGGATTAGGAAATATCTTTTATGTCTAATGAGTTTAGGAGTTTTTGTGTTGCTATATAAAGAGATGCTAAGATGTAGCATAGCTTAAGCGAGTTTTGTGATTTGTGAGTTTAAGGCTTTTGAGATAGTTTTCCTTAAAGAGATTAATAAAAAGAGTGGTTCTTATTCTTGAGATCTTACAATCAAATTCGTGAGGTTTGATTTCTATATTTGGTATCAGAGCCTGATAAAATCATGAGTGATATAATACCTGCGACCGGGAGGATAAAGGAAGGTGGAGGACCTTCATCAATACAATGCCCCATGCTCAACTCAACAAACTACACTGTTTGGGCCATGAGGATGAAGGTGACTCTTAAGGTTCATAAGGTTTGGGAAGCAATAGAGACAGAGACAAAGAACGGTGATAAGAATGACATGGCTGTGGTGCTACTGTTCCAATCAATACCCGAAGCACTCATACTGCAAGTCGGAGAACTTCCCACAGCTAAACAAGTTTGGGAAGCTATCAAAACTAGACACATGGGAGCCGAACGAGTAAAGGAGGCTAGGCTTCAAACCCTAATGAGTGATTTCGATAGGTTGAAGATGAAGGATACCGAAGTATTGACGACTTTGGAGGCAAACTATCGGAACTTGCATCTAAATCAGCAGCTCTTGGAGTCAATATCGACGAAGTAAAACTTGTGAAGAAATTCATTACGAGTCTCCCTCGGAAAAAATATATACACATAGTAGCCTCGCTTGAGCAAGTGTTGGACCTTAACACGACGAGTTTTGAAGATATTATGGGACGTTTAAAGGCATACGAGGAACGGATTGCTGATGAAGAAGAAGTAGAAGAAGATCAAAGAAAATTGATGTATGCAACTACAGATGGACAATCTAGTCAAACAAATCGTCCCTCACAAGAGAAACCAAACCGATCATATCAAGACCAAGCAAACCGAGACTACTATGGAGATTCATACAGAGGTCAAGGCAGGGGTGGTCGCCTCAGCTATTACAGAGGAAGAGGTCAAAGTCGTTTTAATGGAGAACGAGATGCATCAAGAATAACTTGTTATCGGTGTGATAAAATTGGCCACTTCGCGGCTCAGTGTCCAGACCGTCTGCTTAAGTTACAGGAGGCTCAAGAGAACGACAACACCGAAACACAAGAAGCTGATGAACTTATGGTGCATGAAGTAGTGTTATTGAACGAAAGGAACATTTTACTTGAGAAGTACGAGACAAATATTGGAGGAGAGAACATGTGGTATCTCGACAATGGAGCTAGCAATCATATGACCGGAGATCGAAGGTAATTTTGCCAGGTTGACAATACCATTACTGGAAAAGTGCATTTTGGCGACGACTCTCGCATAGACATCAAAGGAAAAGGCACAATCTCTTTTATCGATATGAATGGAGACTCGAGAAAGATGACTGATGTATACTTTATCCCTGATCTAAAGAGTAATATCATATGCTTAGGTCAAGCTACAGAAGCGGGATGTGATATCAGGATGAGAGGAGAAGAGTTAACAATGCATGATCAATACGGAAAGTTGCTTATCAAAGCTCGAAGATCAAGAAACAGATTATATAAAGTACATATGAGTATAAAGCCAAATATATGTCTCTACGCATCGACAGAGAACGACTCAAGAAGATGGCATTCACGGTTAGGTCACATAAACTTCGATTGTCTAAAAGCCATGATGCAAAAGGAACTAGTGTGCGGCCTCCCAAGCATGAGTATTGAGAAAGAAGTATGTGGTTCGTGTCTACTTGGTAAGCAAGCAAAAAAAGTATTCCCTAAAGCTACTACCTATCGAGCTAATGAGGTATTAGAACTCCTACACGGAGATCTATGTGGACCTATAACTCCAAATACGCCCGCAGGAAACAAGTATATATTTGTTATCATCGACGATCATACAAGATATATGTGGAGTATGCTATTGAAGGAGAAGAGTGAAGCTTTCTCAAAATTTAAAAAATTAAGAAACACGGTGGAGCAAGAGACAGGGAAGAAGATCATTACTTTTCGAACGGACAGAGGAGGAGAATTTGTGTCCAAAGAATTCAATAGCTACTGTGAAAGTGTTGGGATAAGAAGACACCTTACTGCTCCATATACACCCCAACATAATGGAGTGGTTTAACGAAGAAATCGGACCTTGATGGAGATGACGAGAAGTATTATGAAACATATGCATATGCCTAACTATCTTTGGGGAGAGGCTATACAACACTCCACGTATCTATTGAACCGTGTAGCAACTCGAGCATTTAAAGAAAAGACGACATACGAAGAATATCGTAAGAAGAAGCTGAGGATTGACCATATACGAGTTTTTGGATGCATAGCGTATGCAAAGATGGAAGCAAAGTTACTAAAGAAACTCAATGATCGAACAAAGATGGTAGTGCACTTGGGGACGGAGCCGGGATCAAAAGCATATCGTTTATTTGATCCTTACACACAAAATATTGTGGTAAACCGAGATGTTGTCTTTGACGAGACAAAGAGCTGGAATTGGAATGCAGACAAGACATCTTTTGTGTGTGACAAGGATTTTGTGGATACACTTGGAAATTTGGTAAACGACAGTATAACCACCGAGTCAGAAAAGGTATGTACAGAGCAAGAAATTTATACAAGTGGTGTACAAAGACCCAAGACCGACGACTCAGACCGTGATGACGATGATGCCGAGATCATTGAACTAGAACCACAAAACTTAAGAGGATCAGAAAGAGTACATGTGAAGCCTAAATACCTCAATGACTACATATTGCTGGCCGAAGAACTTGGAGAAGAGATACTAATGTATATAAACAATGAGCCGAGGAATTTTAGTGAAGCTAAGGAGTCAGAAGAATGGACGAGCGTGCATCGAAGAGATAGAGTCCATTGAAAAGAATGAAACGTGGATTCTCCTTGATCTTCCTTATGGAGCAAAATTGATAGGGTTGAAGTGGGTGTTCAAGATTAAACGCAACGCAGATGGAAGCATTAACAAGTACAAATCTTGACTTGTTGCTAAAGGATACGTACTACGTCATGTAATCGATTTTGATGAGGTGTTTGCTCCAGTCACACGGATTGAGACAATAAGGCTTCTTGTGAACCTTGCTGCAACTTATGGATGGGAAGTACATCATCTAGATGTAAAAACTTCGTTCTTGCACGGAGAACTCAAGGAGATGGTATATGTTACACAGCCGAAGGGTTTTGAGAAAAAGGGAGAATAAAATAAGGTTTATAAACTCAAAAAAGGCGTTATACGGGCTGAGACAAGCACCGAGAGCATGGAACAATAAACTGAATCATATACTTTGCGAATTACAGTTCAAAAGGTGTTCGAAAGAGCCCTCTGTCTACCGCAAGATAGTGAATGGTGATTTACTCGTGGTTGCTGTGTATGTAGATGATCTATTCGTAACCGGAACCAACACAAGAATCATACAAGAGTCTAAAGGCAACATGGGGGGCAAGTTTGATATGAGCGACTTAGGGAGAATGACATACTATCTCGGTATAGAGGTATGCCAACATGAGAGTGGGATAAAGATTAATCAGAAACGATATGCATCAAGGATATTGGAAGAAGATGGAATGGAAAAGTGTAATCCTTGCCAGACACCAATGGAGCTTGGTCTGTAACTTTCAAAAGCAGAGAGTGAGAAGGAGATAGATGCAACGAGATATAGAAAGAACATCGGGTGTTTGCGTTATCTTCTTCACACCAGACCAGACCTGTCTTATTGTGTAGGAGTGCTAAGTCGGTACATGCAGAGCCCTAGAGAATCACATGGAGCTGCCATGAAAAAAGTCTTACGGTACTTACGTGGAAGTACTACATACGGACTGTCGTTTGCACGATCGACAATGAAAATATCAAAACTTGTGGGATATAGTGACAGCTCCCACAACGAAGATCCAGATGATGGTAAGAGTACAACAGGCCATATATTCTACCTTGGAGATAGTCCGATATCTTGGTGTTCACAGAAACAAGATATAGTCGCTTTATCGTCGTGTGAGGCTGAGTTTATGGCTGGGACATAAGCTGCGAGACAAGCAATATGGCTCCAAGATTTGTTAAGCGAAGTGACAAGGGAACCGTGTGAGAAGGTTGTGATACGCATTGACAATCAGTCGGCAATTGCATTAACAAAGAACCCGGTTTTTCACGGCAGGAGTAAACATATACACAAGAGGTATCATTTTATAAGAGAGTGTGTTGAAAACGGACAAGTAGAAGTGGAGCATGTTCCTGGAGATAAATAAAAGGCAGACATCTTGACAAAGGCATTAGGAAGAATCAGATTCAGAGAAATGAGAGACTATATCGGTATGATAGACTTGGCAATAAGAAGCTTCAAGCTTAAAGGGGAGAATGTTGGATTAAGCTTGAAGTAGCTTGTGATACAAGCTATCTAATTATTGAGTTGTGATTATCTAAATAGGATTAGGAATTATCTTTTGTTATGTCTAATGAGTTTAGGCGTTTTGTGTTGCTATATAAAGAGATGCTAAGATGTAGCATAGCTTAAGCGAGTTTTGTGATTTGTGAGTTTAAGGTTTTTGAGATAGTTTTCCTTAAAGAGAGTAATAAGAAAAGTGGTTCTTATTCTTGAGATCTTACAATCAAGTTCGTGAGGTTCTGATTTCTATATTCTCCTCTATATTTGAAACCTTTTGCCATCTCTGATTTGCTTTTACCTCCTCACTTATAAATCCGCTCCATTTTCACGATCTCGTCTTCCTGAACACCAGCTTTTTCGATGTCACGACAAAGATAATTTTGATCTGGGTGAATCAACGAGAATCCTGACTTACAGCTAGATGAGAGGCTAACCTTGTTACCCTTCGATTGTTCCACTCGAATTCATTTGAACAAAACAGAGTGAGAAGTTTGAACTAGAGAAAGTAGAAGGTAGAGAAAAGTAATTACTTTATAAATCTTTTGGAATATACGAAGTAATAAAAGATGACTTTTTCTCCTTTTACTTATAGAAAAAGGATGAGTGAAAGCATTAATGACTGCTTCGCCAATTTCGTAGAATTATGAAGCATTTGGTCGCAGTTAAAAGACTTTGGCTCAATAGTCAATACTATCTGATCAAAAAACCTATGCCTACGTCTTGAAGCAGTACATAGCTCGTTGATCCCGCTTAAATGACTGTCATCACATGGGTCTAACAAATCAGAGGAAAATTGTTGGGGTCAGAATCCATCCTATAAAAATCAGTGGCTAGAACTACAAAATCATGGTAAACTAGATATCTAAAAACTGAACCAGAAATGTTGAGACAATAAGTCACATATGATGCGTTGAACTTTATCAATGATTCATTAAAGATAAAAATACACGTAAATAGTTTTCGCATAACTTTCCAAAAAAGATAACAACTTTTTTTCGTGAAAAACAAAAGTTATATAAAACCATCTTCATATAACTAAACAAAAAAAATTATGAAAATATATTTGTAAAACTAAACAAAGAAAGTTCTATATGACAATCTTCATAAAACCTAATTTAATAATTTTGTACGAAACAATCTTCGTAAAAAAATTGAACAAACTTTTACGGAAAGATCTTCGAAAAACAAAACTGAACCTTTTTATGAAATGATCTTCGCATTACTAAACAAAATCATATGAAACAATTGTTGACTTAAAATACCCCTTCTAGCACCAACCAACCTCTTCTCCTTGCAACTAACTATGAGTATGCCACTCTCTCTCCTCTTTTTTGCAGTTAGCTGAGAGAAAGGCTTCGTCCTTGGCTTCTCCTCATAGTTAGCTGCGATCACGCCTCCTTCTCTACTTCTCCTCGCAGTTAGCTTAGACCAGAACATTCTGCTATGCTTCTCTCTCAGCTAGGTGTGCGCAGGAAGCTCCCTCTCTGCACTCTTCACAAATTGTATCGAGGAAGATGCTGTAGGACCATGATTTCTACGATATGGCAAACTGAATAATTTGTTTATAGAATGATAAAAACATAAATAAAATACACAATACTTGATACCAAAGTATGATGAACAAAGTATGATTTCGTGTGGAGGCGAGACACTCTTTCCTTAATTCTTAAATTGCCCGCAGTGTGACGGTGTTTGTGCAATCAGAATCCCAGGATACAACCACACTTTGACTATTCCTGCATCACTCAGAATAGAAGCTAACGAACCTATTTTTGTGTTGTACTCTCAGACAAAATAAAAAAATACTAGCATAACTATTCTAAGTGGGAGAAAGTAAACTTTTGTTGTTGAATGTACATATTTCTATAATGCTAGCAAGCCTTTATATACAAAATAATGAGAAGCACAAAATTCATTTTCAACAAAGAAATGAAACTTCCATGGTGCACTAATGGAAAGTTTAATTCTTGTCAATTATTATGTGAATTTATTCCACATTTTGACCAAAAAATTAAAGAGTAAAATTATTATTGTTTGACCAATTCAAACAAATAATATATTTTAAAATGGATTTCTTTTTTATATTTTATCAATATAAAAGATCAACATATATTTGGTTTATAAGATTAAACCCCAAATCCAATCAAATATCCAATGTATGTATTTGCTACTTTGTACAAATTTCTCAAATCACACACATTGGACCTCCATTTCTCATTCAAATAAAACTCATTTTTGACATATGAATATATTATTCATCATGTTCAAAAAATAGTTCCAACAATCCCCCACATGAATAGAAATGACTCTAAACACTAGATGACTCGATAGACTTGGCCTCCTAGACAAGACTCGACAAAGACTCAACTAAGGACTTTTGAGAGTACAAACGAAAAATTCACTGCATGATGAGTTGGTAGCATTTTTCAGCCTTGAACCAGTCATTGTTAATAGCTATCGGATTTACTCGGCCAGGTAGTGAACATGATGTCTTGAACCACCCGAGCTTTAATGTAAACCTAGACAATAACTATAACACAGTTTCATTCTCTCACAGAACTAGGTTCTCTGTTATGTTAATTTTGGCCGTGAACAGTCCTGGTTAATCATGAGTGAACTTGGAGAATATAGCATTTCTTTCATTCTCCTAGAAACTGCCCCATTTCACACTCACAAGGTGATTTGCCACTAGTTTTGTTTAGAGGAGTATCATGTACTACTCCATTCATATCTCAAAACAATGGACACAAATCATTAAAAGCAAATGCTTATCCTCTATTCCTTACATGTAGCACTGTTTAATCATCCTAGGAACTGAGTATAGACCGAAGTCTTACAGTGCTTTGGGCAGATTTAGTTTGACTTAGTTGTCTCCTTGAACCTATTTCTTGGGATCTCCAGTCATTTAGGTAGAGTTACCGCCAAACCTCATCTTAATTCACAGGCATTAACCCATTCCTCTTGATGATATAACAATATGATCTCATGACACACCTTTAATATAAGGATCCTAGGTTGTCATCATAATGAACAATGAACATAATCTCTTGAGATTAGTCGAGATCAATTGTTTAATGATTTTTGTCATCTTTTTTTCCAAGATACAACTAACCATTATATACAAAACTTAGTGCATGACACTAATTTTTTTTTAAATTATATTGTGATAATTATCACTAAGTTCATGTGGCCTCTTGCCAATGACTTTATATGGTAAGCAAAGCTTCCCCCACATTTCTTGAAATAACTCAAAATATGCATATTTTCATTTAACATCTCTTAAGAGTTTAGAAAAATTGATCTACAACTTTTTTGGATTTAAATGAATAAAAAGCAATTTCAAAAGTATTACAACTTTTTTTTCAGTCTTAGAAATTCACATTTTATATAAAACTATTTTCATAGTTCTCTCAAGTCGATTTATAAATCCAACTTGTATTTTTTTTTTTTTTGAATTTCTTTCAAAAATATTATTTGCTTTGTAGCAAATATTCATATCATTACAAGATATAATTTGTGGCATCAAACCCACTACTCTCTTTGGTTATTTTCAATCATATTGACTTTAGAAACTACAATATACATGTCAGTTTCAGTCATAGCAATATGAGATTTCTCATTTTTTCTCATAGTCAATCTTTGTACGACTCGCTTTAAAGCATTGAAGAAATATGAATGTTTTGATCATTATCAACAACATTATATTTTCTATGGCAAATGATTCATATGTGGCAGACCTCTCCCAAACTTAATTTGGGGCGTCGACTCACGAATCCATTTCCATCCATATCATTTGATCTCTTAAAAATCGAAATGTTGTTTATAACTATGGTATATTTCACCATACTCAAAATTTGATTTTTTTTCTTTCAAATCACCATACTTGAAACTCGAATCATTTTTCTTCTTCATGGTCAACTGAGTATTTAACCACCGCTAATTCAAGTCATTAGATATTACATTAATAAAAAAAAATCTGTAACAACAAAAAAAAAGTTACTCATTCTTGATATTAAATCAAAAAATTATCTTAACCCATTCAAGGCATTAACATATTTTGACCAAATTTAATGACAAGAGTCAAGATACCAAGGTGAAATCTCATAAAGTCTAAACCGTTAAAGCAATTAACATATAGTAAAGCATCAAACAAAGATTCTCGTATACTAATTTGCTAAACAATTATGCAACAAATTGAATTAAAACTAAGCTTGCTAAATTATACAACATAGCAATGATCGAACACAATTTTTTTTTCGACTAAATTCTGAAAAAAAAGAATTACCACAATCCATGCATGGTAATATAAAATGTTAAACGCAAGGTCTTAAACGAATTTGACAGAACAGATTCACCCAAATGATCAAACGAAAATAAGTGTAAAGTCTTATGATTATGCAAGAAGACCTTCACCAGATTTCAACAAACATATATTAACTTCATAAAATATATCTTATTACCACCATTGGATTAAACCAGGATTCCAATAACTAAATCTGCTGGTGATCTGGCTCCATAGCTATCACACTTTTTTGTAACCTTAAAAAATAAAAATCATTAGTGCAAATCCATACATAATTAATGATATTTATCTCATAAAAAAATAAGATGGAAAACAATCCAATACTGATCCAAAATTAATCCACGCTAGATTAAAGATTCACCTTAACCTATTCTTATCAAAACTTAACAAATAATCAGTTTTCGTTAGTACAATAACGAAAATTTAAGAATTAAGATTGTAGGACCATGATTTCTACGATATGGCAAACTGAATAATTTGTTTATAGAATGATAAAAACATAAATAAAATACACAATACTTGATACCAAAGTATGATGAACAAAGTATAATTTCTTGTGGAGGCGAGACACTCTTTCCTTAATTCTTAAATTGCCCGCAGTGTGACGGTGTTTGTGCAATCAGAATCCCAGGATACAACCACACTTCGACTATTCCTGCATCACTCAGAATAGAAGCTAACGAACCTATTTTTGTGTTGTACTCTCAGACAAAATAAAAAATACTAGCATAACTATTCTAAGTGGGAGAAAGTAAACTTTTGTTGTTGAATGTACATATTTCTATAATGCTAGCAAGCCTTTATATAGAAAAATAATGAGAAGCACAAAATTCATTTTCAACAAAGAAATGAAACTTCCATGGTGCACTAATGGAGAGTTTAATTCTTGTCAATTATTATGTGAATTTATTCCACATTTTGACCAAGAAATTAAAGAGTAAAATTATTATTGTTTGACCAATTCAAACAAATAATATATTTTAAAATGGATTTCTTTTTTATATTTTATCAATATAAAAGATCAACATATATTTGGTTTATAAGATTAAACCCCAAATCCAATCAAATATCCAATGTATGTATTTGCTACTTTGTACAAATTTCTCAAATCACACACATTGAACCTCCATTTCTCATTCAAATAAAACTCATTTTTGACATATGAATATATTATTCATCATGTTCAAAAAATAGTTCCAACAGATGCTCCCTCTTTGCCTTCTTCCTTGAAAATAGGGACGATAATTATCCTCTTATCTTTCCTTCTTGACACCAGCAGCGAGAAAGACAACATCATTGCTTTCCTCTGTCTGAATCATGAGCAAGCTGCATTCTTAAAGCCTAGCAACTCGTCTCCTCGTTCTTACACACCTTTGGTTTTATCAACTAAAATTCTTCTCTT
The DNA here is from genome assembly GCA_905132885.1 of Moricandia moricandioides. NCBI lineage: Eukaryota > Viridiplantae > Streptophyta > Magnoliopsida > Brassicales > Brassicaceae > Moricandia > Moricandia moricandioides. Next base: position 17,085 of record CAJHQQ010005239.1, read on the forward strand.
GGTCACTTCGCAGAGAGAAATTATCTTCATATTCCCATTAAAGCTTTGGTTCGCCATCTCTACTTCCAGTTCTTCTCGGGCGGTCCTCGTTGGTGATGGGCCATGATCATATCAACCACGTTTTGAGATAGGATCCTAAACTTCCAGCTAGGACACCATATACATGTTATAGTTCCAAAATAAAATATTGTGTTCTGGTTCTCATAACTAAGTTCATCTATTGGTGAAGGTAGTGGAACAAGATCAGATGATGGGAGAATTATTCATTAAAGTCAGTAAAACTGTGTGGGTATCCAGTACATAAGGTTCCCTTGCCGATGACTCTCCTAGTATTCCTCCCTCATCAGAGATAGCAGCGCCATGTTCAAAGGAGATACATGTGTGATATCATCTCTCTTTGTACTGAAAATGGATAGATATTTTCATGTAAATAACATCCTTGAGGTAAAGTATTCTATGCTCCAAATCATACACCGACAAGGCTTTCTTTCCAACCAAATATCCAACAAATAAGCATCAGACACTCCGCTCATTGAATGTATTATCTGAATAAGGTGAGATATAATGAGCATGGCGCAAAGAGCTAAATGTCAGCAGATGATCATAACTTAAACAAGATTTCGTATATGGACTTATTTTTCAACGCATTCGAAGGTGTAAGATTAATCAAATAAGTGGCTTTCAAGACACTTTCTCCCCGAAAACAAATACGTAAGCTTCCTTGAAATAACAATGCACATGTGATATTTAGGATGTTAAAAAAATAGGAAGAACTCGTCCCAATCACACTTAAGGGATGATGAGTGGATTTTTGAGCCTTTGGAGCTCCAGGACGTTGGGTGTTTTTCACAATAGAGCTATGGACTGCTCTAGATTTGCTTAGTGATATAGCATATTTATTACATGTTATAGGCTCTATTTAGGGTCTATTATGTGTGTCTAGACTATGTTTTACGGTCTTTACAGGTCTAGGTGCATTTTGGAGATATATGGAGATACTTGGAGCTTTTGGAACATTTAGGAAAAAATATTCCGTAGCTGATCATTTAGAGAGTCAAAGTACAAGACTACCGTTGCTCGACAACACTACCTTGGCGTCCACCGATGTTACAAGACCAAGACCAATCGATGTTGCACACTTGCCATCTATCGACAGCCAAATCACAGACAACCGATTTCAAGCCCGAGTTAGAGACAAATCACAAAGATGCCCTGGACAAGTTTTGACCTAGATTTTATGCTTTATATATTACACAAGAGAGGATGTTCTTGAGATTAGTTTTTTAAGAGAGAGGATAAAGAAAGATAAGAATACAAAAGGGGAGAGAGAATGAGATTTTTGTTAGTTTGGAAATTTTTTTTTCTATGCAATTTCTCATTAAATTTGCTACGAATTGTTTTACTAGCTACAATATATTCTTTAGTTATTTTAGAGATTTCTTGTAGTGCCCATCTTTTATTTCTGAAATCATCAGGTTGTTTCAGATATCATTTGTGAGGAGCCTAGTGATGAGTTCACGATGAGAGTAGTGGGAACCGAAATTCGCACTGTCGATTTCCGTTTAATTAGGAACGCAGGGTAAACTTTAGTTTCACAGAGATCCCAGATATCTGCTAAACCACACGCTAATCAGTCAGAATACAAAGTAAATACAAAGTAAATACGGAAAACAAAGTAAGAATCAAAAATAGAGAAAATAGATGTCTTATTCCGAATTTGCGTATGAGCGTTTAGAACAAGATAAGAGCCTAGGCTACTGTCACGGACTGATTTTCTTC